>PVJC01045013.1:0-13865 GCA_004026665.1 Murina feae | reverse complement strand
CTCTCCGCTGGTTAAACCCAGTCCTCAAACTCGCTCTCTTGCCTGCTACCCTACCAATGAAAATGCAGGATATGGGAAATTAAAAAAAAAAAAAAAAAAAGATCCCTAAGAGTTGAACAGCTCCTCCTGGTTAGGCAAACTCCTCTGGCCTTTCCCCAGCTTAGCAGTCTCTGTTCATTGGCTTCCTGGGACTTTCCTTGAGCCTAAGGGTTCTCTGAAACTTTGGGGGTAAAGTACTCAAGGCAATCATTCATCAGTCTGGGGGTTTATGGGAATCTCCCCATTCGGAGGACCTCTGAGAGTTCGATCACTTTGGAAATACAAGAGCAGGCTCCCTGAATCTGCACAGAGAATATTTTTTTAAGCACCAGAAGAAAACAAGGTCTAGTTATCCCTATCGCAAGAGTCATTATTTAAAACTCTCAGTGCCTCGGAGGAATTTTTAGTCAGGAATAGCATCTTCAAGCTGACAAGTCACAATACCTGTACTTTTGCTAAACAAACTGGTGGGGGAAAGTTCAAAAATAGCCCAGCCCCATCTTAAATTTTTTTTCTCTTCTAAACAAATGGAATGCCTTTCCCTTATCTAACTGGACTGGCCACTACAGTGAGCACCGATGAATATGGAAGAGTAAACATTAGACATCAAGTTACCCATGTTGTTTGTAGAAATCTGGTTTTTGGAAAAGGACGTGTAGAAGATACACGGGTAGGAGACATTTTGCACCTTAAAATGGAACTGCCTGCTTTGATGCAAATGGCTCTGGGTGTGTGTTGAGGGGGGGTGGGAATGGATAATTTCTCTCAGACTGGCCTTTTAGGATTCCAAGTTTAGCTTGAGTCATTAGTAAGTATACTGCCTGTGGAATGATGACATGAATGAAATTAGTACTTTACTGATTCTATGCACTGAGAGGACACTGGTCAAATTTCCCCTCCTCTTGTCATTCCTTTCACGAGACGTTTACCAGGCACCTATGCCAGGCACCTGACAGGCAAGGTTCTAGTCTAGTAACAATCTCTTAACGATCTGCGAGGGTGCAGCCCCGCTCCCCTTCCTTGATAGCCTAGACGGCTGTCGCCCAAGGGCCCCCGGCTCCTGGGACACCTGTTTGGCTTCTAGGAACACGCTCCGCCCGGCCCGCCTGGATTCTCCCGCTTCCCCCGCAGCCCAGCCCAGCCCGCCAGCTCTCCTCCGGGGCTGGCCCTCGCCCTGCGCGGAGCGAGCTCGGGGCTCGCAGGGCACCGCGCGCCGCTCCTGCCGCCCGCCCGCCCGCCCGCCCGCCCGCTTACTTTGCCGCTGTCGCTCACTCCGAGGAGGTGATCCCGCAGCACCTCCATGGGGCAGGTCCAGGTGGAGTGCACAAACGTCCCTCGGAAGATGTGCGCCAGGGCGGGCATCTGGGCGGCACACATGTCAGCGGCTGAGCCGGCGCGGGGTCCGCGGGCCGAGAGGGGCGCACCAGGCGGAGGCGCGGCGAGGGCTCCCGCGGCTGTGGACGGCTGCTGAGCCCGCGCCGGCTCCTGCTTCTCCTGCCCCCTGCAGGCCGCGCCCAGGGGCTGGCTCCCTGTCTTTTCTATACCAATGGGATTTTCCTCCCTGGAGTTGGCTCCCTGCTCCCGTGGGTGTGAGTGTTCCCTCCTCCACTGCGTTAGTTTCTGATAGGTTAACTCTTGGAGTTTCCAAAATCACGGCACACGCTGCAGTTCTTTGGATCCGTGGTGGCTGCCACCCACCCAGGGGGCAGGAGATGAAGGAAGGAGCTGGAGGAGTCAGGATTCCAGCCCCGGACCTCGCATTGGCCACGAAAGGTGCTTCTGCTCTCTGTCCCCCAACCTCCTCCGCCTTTCTTCAGTCGGCACACCTGGAGTTGCACCTGCCTGTTTTCTCTCTCCTTGAGGCTCTAGGGCTGTTGGTGGCCAAACCTTGGACTCTTCAACCTCTAGCACCCCCACACTCTGACCTGGCACAAGTTCAGACACGGATGAAAGGTCAATTAGAGCGGCCTCTACTTGTCTGCTTACGGACAAGTTTCATTTTCAGCTTCTGCCAGTGGCAGATTTTGTCCTAACCTGATGGTCTGGAAGCATGTCCTACAGAATTGCTAGCATCACCCGCCCCCCTCTCCCCGCCCAACTGGAGGTTAATCTGGACCCCAAAGTACCTCTCTTCACTTTGGGGCCAATATTTTGGTCCTTCTGTCCATCCGCAGACAATTACAATTCTAATCTTTCTCATACCTAAATTAATCTCTGATTTATTTGCAGTTGTACAAAGCGGGGGGGGGGGGGATAAATACTCTAGCTAACTAGCTAGGAATGGCGGTGTGACATGACGTGCTGGGAAATGTGCTGGGTTAGGAATCGGGAGACTATGGTCAATGACGTGGGCCTTAGCCTCCTTATCATCGTCCTTTGTGAAAATGGAACTTGGATTCGGACTGCTCCTAGGTCCATATTCCTTGCCCACATGATACCCACGCAGTTCCTCACAAAGTTCCTCCAAGAAAACCAGCTGGGTTCTACTCAGAGCCTTTGCACCTGCTGGTCCTTCTGCCCCTGTTGCCTCTGGTGAGTCTTCAGGTAGCAAGCTCTTCTTGTTACTGGTTTACTTCAATTGTCAGCTCTTAAAGTAGCCTTTCCCCACCGCCAAGTAGCAAACCCCTGCCCCTGAGATTTCTATTCCATAATGCATCCTACATCTGCCATTGCATTGATTATATCCACCATCATGTATTTTATGTTATGTTATGTTATGTTATTTATTTATTTATTTATTTATTTATGCTTCCCTTCCCCAACACACAGAGAGAGAGAGAGAGAGAGAGAGAGAGAGAGAGAGAGAGAGAAATGGAAATACCACTAGAATAGGGATCTTGTGCCTAGAACAGTGCCTGGTATTACATCCGTATTTATTGAATAAACGAAGAAATGCTTTTTCTGGAAGTGGAACAATAACCTGAGATAAGGATCTGGTTTTGGTGCCTACATAAAGAATGAACATTCCACTGCAGTGCACGAGCAGGCTTTCTCTGAATTGCTACTTTTCTAATGTAGGGCTAGCTTATATGAATGATTTATTATTTTCTCAATTCCTTCATTTCCCCTAATGTCTAGGGTGACCAACTCATCCCAGTTCTGGGAGACTTTCCTGGTTTTAGCACAGAAAGTCTCGAAACCCAGGAAACTCCTCAGTCCCGGGTCCACCAGGAAGGTTGGTCTCCCTGCCAAAGACTCAGATTAGGAAGCCCTGAGTCTTGCCTTGTGACGATATCAGCCCTCTCTCCCTGTCACTTTCTCCTGATCCTGGAGACCACACTCCCTCCTGACAGTCCCAACATCCAGAACACCGAAAACATCCTCTTGACCTAGGCCTGTGTACACACAAACCTCAGAAAGAAAAGTGAAGGAAGTATCTGGCTATTATTGTAAAAAAAAGAAATTAGTTAAATGCTCCTAATAGATGTGTTGGTCTCCTAAAACAGATACAGCTAGTACAGTGGTTCTCAACCTGTGGGTCACGACCCCTTTGGGGGGGGTCAAACGAGCCTTTCACAGGAGTCACCTAAGACCATTGGAAAACACATATTTGTAATTACAAATAAATATTTCACAATATATAATTACATATTGTTTTTGTGATTAATCACTATGCTTTAATTATGTTCAATTTGCAATAATGAAAATACATCCTGCATATCAGATATTTACATTACGATTCATAACAGTAGCAAAATTACAGTTATGAAGTAGCAACAAAAATAATTGTATGGTTGGGGGTCACCACAACATGAGGAACTGTATATTAAAGGGTGGCGGCATTAGGAAGGTTGAGAACCACTGAGCTAGTATATTTCTAATGAAAGCCACCTCAGTATCCAACAATTGAGACCAGCGAATTTGAATGCATTTTCTCAGTAGGATATTATGCAGTTATTCAAAACAATTAGGGGAAATATGTAGGCATCTGGGAATTATATGTAATAAAATTTAAAGTTTTTTTAAAGGTATTTATGCTCGGTTAAAATCATGAAACACCTATAGGCATAATGGCTAGACTTGAAAAAGTATAGAGAACAGGGACTATCGTCTTATTGGGGTAATGGAATTGCTAGGAAATTTTGTTTTGATGTTTACTGATGTTGTTGTCTGTGGCTCATGGTATGAGTAATTACAGTGTGGATTTCAATGAAGTTCACCTTAAACAGAAGGCATGGCCACAGGCCTGCGGGTGACATGGCATTTGTGTTCTTCAGGTAAGTGCACAGTTCTGCTCCCATTCACAGCTCAGGATCCAGCACCCTCAGCTCAGCCACGCGTCAGGAAATCTGGACAGCTTTCATCCCTTCTCCACCTTTAGACTCAGAGACTCCTTTGAATTGCTGGTCCTCTTGCAATTGTGAAGCCCATCCTGGTCTCCCCAGGGAAATGTTCTCAAGGTCACTGAGGTTTGGAGGGAAAAGGAGTCACAGAGCTTTTATAGTCACCTTTGACGCATAGCCAAACACATGGCAGGCCAGCTTCTGGTTAATGTGGCTATTCTGAGAGGGCAACGTATGCAACAAGTGGCATTTATTGTGCCTCCAAAGTCTCAAGGAATCACAGTTTCTATTCTCCAGCTCTTTCTACAGCCCATGTTTAAATCCACGCAATATTAGAACTGAGAGCCTTAGAAATTATCATTTAATGTGCATTTCGCTGCTATTGTCAGCAACGGTTCCTTTCAACCCCCACCTACTCCGTTTCGCAAAAGGAAAGCCACCAATGGTGCGCACTTTCAGGGTCCGACCTTCACATTTCACTTCCTTCCAAAGAAAAGAGACTCTCCTTCGCATGCTTCTTCTGGCTCTTCCTCCTCCTCTCCCACATAGTATTCGTCTGCTTGGCTCATGATCTCTCTGCCTCTCATGGTGCTGGCCTCATTTTACTACCTACTTTTCCTGATCAAATTCTTCAGCTTAATTACTCACTCCCAACCCATTCCAGGAAATCTTTATTCTCATTCTCTCTCTCTCTCTCTCTCTCTCTCTCTCTCTCTCTCTCCCTCTGTCTCTGTCTCTGTCTCTCTCATTAGGTGCTTCTCCTTTATTAGTCTGTCTCCCCAGAAGACTGTGGTCTCTTAAAGGAAGAAGCTCTCTTTTTATTCCCTCTCATCTCTGTATCTCTTAACACAGTGCCTGGCCAGGAGAAGCTGCTCAAAAGATTTAAATAAATGCTGAATTTCAAGAGATGGCTCTACTGCCTGTAATTTAGTGCTTAAAAAATAAAGGCTATAGTAAGTGTGTTAATAGTGAGATTTTTATTGGGACTAGAATTTAAGAAAGAGCTTTAGCTCTGGGCCAGGGTGGCTCGGTTGGTTGAGCAAAGTCCCATGCACCAGAAGGTCAGCAGTTCCATTCCCTATCAGGGCACATGTCCGGGTTGTGGGTTCCATCCCCAGTAGGGGGCGTGCAGGAGGCAGCTGATACATGTTTCTCTCTCCCTCTCTCTTCTCTCTAAAAATCAGTAAAACTGTATTTTAAAAAAGAAAGAGCTTTATTTTCTTGATTTAGTCTTTCAACGTTTTATTATGAAAAATTTCAAACATACAGAAAAGTTGAAAAGCTTCATTCCTTAAGACCGCATTCATCCCTACCTCACATGGAAACAGTGGTCTCAAAATTCCCCAGCTACTAGGTGGGTCAAATATATTCTGAAACTCTAATTGCCTGAGGCAAAGGACAGGATCATAGCATGCTCACTTTTGACATTTTGGTCACCTTATTGGTGTAATTATACCAGCAGCTGATCAATCTCTCCTGCTAGATAGAATTTGACCTGTTTTAAAAGGCTTTCTCTTCTTGAGCCACACAACAACCCTATAAAGTAGGAAGAGGGTGTACTTTAATCATTTCAGAGATGGGGAAACTAAGGTTCAGGGGCATTGGCTTGCCTGTCTACTCAGTGCAGGATGGACCTTGGTCTTGACTGCAGTTATTCTCACACATTGTCTCTCCACCATAGACAGTGAAGAATTTTCCATTCAGTTTTTCCATGACTCACTTGGTCATTGTGAGTTGTCACATACAACTTCCACATTGTACATGGTTTTCCAGCCACTGTCAGTGACACACCAACCCACCCTGAAGTAAAACCAAAGCAGGAATAAAGTAGTTCCTCAAGGAGATATGCAATCCAATCAGCATAGGTTAGTGAAATGATCCAGTGAAAATAACACGTGTTTTCATAAGGCACAGAGAATAAAGGGCAGACGGGTTAAATGAGAAGCCACTTTCCTCTCCTATCCAAGAAAAAGTTGTCATTGCACAGGGAAGTAAATGCCTGCCTATTTTATTTATTCTTTTTGTGTAGCTAAATCTATCAGTTTCCATGGTGCTCCATGTTCACCATGGAAACTGACAAGCTTGTTATGCTTTAAGGGGAAAAAAGGCACACCAAAAATCTGAGATGGAATAAATGCATTCCTTTTAAAATTGTGTTCTTCTGAGTAGGAAGCCTTGATGGATAGCAAATCATAATGATCTCAATTTTCCAGTTCTTAAGTGAGAATGCAGGTTTGCATACCCATCAAAGGAGTACTCTTGTCCCCCTCTCCCCATATTACTTTATCTTTATAGCGTAGTTATGTCTGTGGGTGCCTCACTTCTGCATTTATTAGCAGCATTTACTAGCAATAGAGAGATGGCTCAATCCTCACTTAGCCAATTTTTATGATCTGTAGTGCTAGTCCCTATATATTTTATTCTGTTTGCTCATGCAACCAATACTTCTTGGAAATCTACAATATGATAGGCGTTATGCTAAGCACTATGGATATGACAATGTATGAAATAGATGTTGTCCTACCCATATGCAACTTACACTAATCTTCCTGCTCACCTCTAGGAGTGGAATTAATAGTTTTCATAGTATTAGCATAACATGTCCCTAGCATGATGGGAGAAGAGCATATTATCATATATACTGCATATCAAATTTTGATATGAACATAATAAAAGGCACTTAAGATTAGAGCTAAAGTGACACATTGGAAACAATGCAGATGTGATTTCTTTATCATTGTTTTAAAGAGGTTTATATTTTAAGTAGATACTTTATTTTGTAAAATTGGTATGTTCATTTTAAAAGATTTAAGTATTTAAAAAAATACTCATATCTCACAATCCAGACTTATCATCATCATTAGCATCCTGGAGGTTTTCTTAGAAAAGTTCAAATATAGAAAAGACAAAGATGAGAAACTAGAAGTTTGTAGAGGGAAGAGTAAGCTAGAAAAAAAGCTGCCTCTACTTTGTAGAATAGCAATTAAATGTGGAGAAAATTGTGAAAAGACATATATTTCACCTGAATTTTAATGAAGACAAGGAAACTTCAAAACAAGAGAATTGAATTTCAACTTGAACTAGGTTTTATGCCTGGCTGATGCATGAAGATTTTTTTTTCCTGGATAGAAAGCTTTCAGTACCACATAAGTGACTATCTCCATCACTACTCTTACTGCAGATCCTTGGGATCAGGTAGCACCTTAGCTATGTCAGCAAGCTCAAAGCAAATACTATTGACCTGGTGTTACTTTATCTACATTTCTACCCTAACATGGGTTATAGAGATATCCCACATTTAACACCAAAGGATAAGCACTATATAGAATCAATATCTATAAGTTTCTATTCCAGCTCAGCCTCTAGCTTATGATACCTTGAGAGAGTCATTCCACCTCTTCAGACCTTGGTTTCTTCATCTGTAAAATGGGAGATCACATGCTATCACTGGTTTCCTACTTCTTCACCCCCCAAAACCCATTTTATTTCTCCTTCTCAGACCTTAAATTTTATTTTATTTTTTTCTAAATATTCTAACAGCATTTTTCAAGTGGCAGATTATGAAATAGTTTCAGATTTTAAAAAAATATTTTTTATTGATTTTCAGAGAGGAAGGGAGAGGGAGAAAGAGAGAATCATTAATTAGCTGCCTTCTGCGCAACCAGGCATATGCCCTTGACCAGAATGGAACCTGGGACCTTTAAGTCAGCAGGCTGATGCTCTGTCTACCTAGCCAAACCAGCTAGGGCTCAGACCTTTTAAAACATTTTATCTATAAAGAAGACCAGATAGATGCCCAATATAAGTTGCTGCATGAATTACCCCATTTTCATTACTAAAAGACCAAATTAACTACCTTCCACCACTTCTGATCAACATGAGCTGTCTAGTATTATCCTGTTGAAGTAACATAATTCAAACCAAAAGCAGAGCTACCACTTTACTTAGTTCATGCAATCTATCTCATGTTGGACAAGTGTTAGTAATAGCTTAAGAAAAATAATTTTGAATTTGTTGAGGTAGAATAAGGAATCATTAACATGATTTCACACATTTCTGTTAATTAGTCCATTTTTTTCTGCCTTGAACTAAAAGAGTTTACTTTACACACATCCAACATGCCACACTGACAACTGAGACTTAGAAAATAAAATCCTATTTATGTGCTAATTCTTGAAACAACAAGGAAGGGTTGGTTTTTCTCACAGGTGTCGATGCACAGCTCAAGTGGCTTGAGCTGACAATGATTCCCAAGTTGGGAAGAGGCTCAGCTCAATAATGATAGGCTATATACTAAGAGCTGTTGCATGCATGTGAGTCCATGTTCCTAGAAGCCATGCCAACTTTGGGCTTCTACCCCAGCAGAAAGCCAAATACTATAATCCTTAGAAAAGCTACACATTTAGCGTCCCTTTGGATAGGTGTATATTTCATATGGAAATTAAAAACTAACTGAAAATCAAGTTGTGACAAAAAAAAATGATGCTTAAAAATAAAAGATTTCTGAGAAATCCTTATAGCCTTATTTGAATATATAAAATTAAACTTAGTTGGGGAACTATAAATGAATGTCAAAAATTCCTTCTTCTCTGAATATTTCTAAAGGGATGATTTTTAATATATATATAATATTACTGTTTATGGAAAACTCTTTCATATGAAAAGCAAAGACACTAATTATAAATCTAGCCCAAATGGGAGGGGGCAAGCATCAAAAAGAAGCAATTTTTGTTGTTGCTTTTATAAATTTGGTTTGCTTTTTCAGAATTCTTTATGCAAGAGCACATAATAGGGACTCAGTAAATAGTAGATGAATTAATCTCAGATTATATACTCTAATATCCCAATTCAGACTTAGTCATTTTCTTCCTCAACTATTAAAATTGCCCAGTGTGCTCAGCAGTTGAGCATCCGCCCATGAACCAGGAGGTCATGGTTCAATTCCCAACCAGGGCAAATGCCCAGATTTCAGGCTTGATCCCCAGTAGAGGACATACAGAAGGCAGCCAATAGATGATGTTCCTCTTTCATCAATATTTCTCTCTCTCTCTCTTCCTCTCCTTCCTCTCTCTAATATAAATAAAAAATATTAAAATTGCCATAGTGTACACAATACTATCTTATGTTGTGAAATGAAGAAAATGTAACTTGAGTTTGGGGTATCCTATCTAATAAAAGAGTAATATGCAAATTAGGTGTCACTCCATCACAAAGATGGCCACCCCCATGGCCACAAGATGGCCACTCCATAGCCACAAGATGGGTCAGCCCCACAACTGAAGTGGTCAGGCCTGTTAGCCAGGCAGGTGGCGGGGGTGGCGGGGAACCCAAGGGGTGGAACAAGGGTTCAGAGATGGCTGGGGGTCCCCTGCCCAGGCCAGAAGTCCCTTCCCTTTGCCAGAGACCTCAGGCATGGACAAGGGCAGAGCTGGTGATCGGAGGGGGCAGGGGCAGAGCTGGTAATCAGAGAGGTATGAGGGTACCCTACCCAGACATAAGGCCTGGGCCAGAGGTCTCACGCCTGTGCAGGGGCAGGGCTGGAGATCACAGGGGCCTGGGCTCCGGAGAGCCAGCATTCGGAGGGGCAAGGGCGGAGCTTGCGATCGCAGGGGTCTGGGCACTGGTGGAACTGGCAAAGCAGGGATCTGGGGGTCCCCTGCCCAGGCCTGCAGCCTTGGCCAGAGGCTGCAGTGGGGCAGGTACAGAGCCGGCGATCTCAGGGCCTGGGCAGGTGCAGAGCCGGTGATCGAAGGGGCAGGGGTGGAGCCTGCGATCACAGGGGTCTGGGCACAGGCAGAGCCGGCCATGCAGAGCTCTGGGGGGTCCTCTGCCTAGGCCTATAGCCTTGGTCAGAGGCTGTAATGGGGCAGAAGCAGAGCTGGTGATCAGAGGGGCCTGGGGGTCCCCTGCCCAGACCTGCAGCCTTGGCCAGAGGCTGCCAGTGGGACAAGGGCAGAGCCGGCGATGGCAGGGGACAGGATCCAAGCCAGTGATCACAGAGGCCTGGGCTCTGTGAAGCCAGTGATCAGAGGGGTTTGGGGGTCTTCTGCCCAGGCCTGTACCTAGGTTGCAGGCTCCTCCCTGTCCAGGGTCCAGGTCAGGCCTCATGCAGGAGGCAACCAATCAAAGTGTTCCTCTCAATTTGATGTTTCTCTCTGTTTTTTCCTTCTCTTCTACATTCTCTAAAAATCAATGGAAACATATCCTCAGGTGAGGATAAAAAAAAAAAAAAAAGAAAGAAATGCAATATCCTATGAAAGACACATCTTGAAAATGCCTAAAGAAAGTTGTCATTTTTCATGGTAAAGGGACTGGAGTTTGTGTTGATGAAAACACCTTGGTGGCTGCGGTGACTGGCAGTGGCTGCAGCAGCGGGGTGATGGGGCTGGTGGCTTCCTCTGATTAGCCTGGTCACCTCCCACAAAGGGAGGCCAGACTGCAGCTTAGGCCCGCTTCCCAAGTGGAGCAGGGAGCGGACCTAAGTGGTCAGTAGGACACCCCCTGAGGGCTCCCAATATGTGAGAGGGGGCAGGCTGGGCTGAGGAACCCCACCCCAGTGCATGAATTTCGTGCCCCGGGCCCCTAGTATATACATAAAAACTTTAAGTTCAAAGTAGCAAAAGCCACCTCAAACTCCAGCTTCATCTTGACTACATTAGGCAACACATTTTGATGCAGAGCTTCAATCAGCTCTGAATTCTCCATATACACTGTCATTTACATAATATTTCTACAACTCTTCCTCAAAGATTTTATTTTTTAAATCTTTACTGTTCAGATTATTACAGATGTTCTTCTTTATTACCCCCATAGCTCTCCTCCACCCAGTTCCCACCCCACTCCAGGCCTTCGGCACCCACACCCACACCCACACACACACACACACACACACACTGACCTCATCCATAGGTGTAAGCTCTTTGTCCAATCTCTTCCCTCATCCCCCATAACTCCTTCCCCCAGAGAATTGTCAGTCTGCTCCCTTTCCATGCCCCTGATTCTATTACATTCACCAGACTGTTCTGTTCATCAGGTTTTTTATTCACTTGATTTTTAGATGCACTTATTGATAGATATGTATTTGTTGTCACTTTGTTGTTCATAATTTTTTATCTTTACCTGTTTCTTCTTCTTCCTCTTCTTAAAGAATATCCTTCAGCATTTCATATAATACCGGTTTGGTGGTGATGCACTCCTTTAGCTTTTTCTTGTCTGTGAAGCTCTTTATTTGACCTTCAATTCTAAATGATAGGTTTTCTGGGTAGAGTAATCTTGGTTGTAGGTTCTTGCTATTCATCACTTTGACTATTTCTTGCCACTCCCTTCTGGCCTACATAGTTTCTGTTGAGAAATCAGCTGACAGTCACATGGGTACTTTCTTGCAGGTAACTAATTGTTTTTCTCTTGCTGCTTTTAAGATTTTCCCTTCATCTTTTGCCCTTGGCATTTTAATTATGATGTGTCTTGGTGTGGTCCTCTTGTTTGGGGTCTCTGTGCTTCCTGGGCTTGTAAGTCTATTTCTTTCACCAGGTAGGGGAAGTTTTCTGCCATTATTTCTTCAAATAAGTTTTCAATATGTTGCTTTCTCTCTTCTTTTGGCACCCCTATAACTCAGATGTTGGTACACTTAAAGTTGTCCAAGAGGCTCCTTACACTGTCTTCATATTTTTGGATTCTTTTTTTATTTTTACTTTTTTTGCTTTTCTGGTGGGGTGTTTTTTGCTTCTTTGTATTTCAAATCTTTGACTTGATTTTTGGGATCCTCTAGTCTGCTGTTGGATCTCTGTGTATTATTCTTTATTTCAGTCAATGTATGCTTAATTTCTGATTGGTCCTTTTTCATATCCTTTAGGGTCTCACTAAATTTCTTGGAGGTTTCTAGAAGATTCTTGAGTAACCTTATAACTATGGTTTTGAACTCTATATCCAGTATTTTGCTTTCATCCATTTCTTTCATTTGTGACATGTTTCTTTGTCTCTACATTTTGGCCGCTTCCCTGTGTTTGTTTCTGGGTACTGGGTAGCTGCTAAGCCTCCTTGAGTTGATAGAGTGGCCTTGTGTAGTAGGTATCTTATAGGGCCCAGTGGCTCAGCCTCCCCAGTCACCTGAGGTGGACACACTTTGTGGGCTGTTTGCACAGTCTTGTTGTGGTTAACCCTTGATTGCTATTGGTATCACTGGGAGGAATTGATCTCCAGGCCAACTGGCTGTATTGACCAGCTGTGTCTACACTGGAAGATCTATTGCACAAGAGACACCCTTATGGGGCAAGACTTGCTTCAGTGGGGCTTTGATCCTCACTGAATCTGCCCCTTGAATGTGTCTCTTATGGATGTGAAGAGTTGTAATCTGGTGTGGTCTCACACTGACCTCTGGTACACTGGCTCTTGGATCTCCAAGGAGATCCAAGCAAGGTCAGCTACCCCACACAGCAGGAGCTACAGAGACATCTGCAGAGTCCTCCTCTTTGAATAAGGTTTGGAAGTGCCCAAGTGAGGCCCAGCTGTGAAGCAAGACAGGCTGCTGCTGCCAGGCCTTGGACCTTCTTTGGAAGCTCTGGGGCTCTCTGACCCAGCTGCAGTTTGACAGGTTTTAGATGGATAAAGGACAGGCCATTCATATGCAAAAGCCAATGCACACAGCTTGGGTGAGGTTGTGGGGTTGTAAATTGGATGGAGCAGGGTCTCTGGGAATCACCAGAGTAGAGCAAAACAACAATGGCTGCCAGTCAGCCCTGCACCAGAGAGGTCCCCAAGTCTCCATGTCCCCCCCAATCCCCCTTCCCCCCACCTGCAGGAACAATGATCGCTGCAATCACCTCTGTGAGAAAGCCGCCCTTGCGTTCCTGACCCAATGCCAGACAGTCTAGTTTCTTCCCGTATATGTCTGGGTTCCCCAGAGTCTCACTGAGAACTGGATTTCAGAGCAAGTGGGAGGTTGTATCGCACTCTAGATAAAAAAGCAGCACATCCAGGTTCCAGTACTTTCCACACCTCTTATCAGACTCAATGCACTTTCTTCACCTCTCTAGTTGTGGAACTTCCACTCAGCCAGCTTTCCCACAGTTCTGAGTGGTCACTGTTCTGCTTTTTAGTTGTAATTTTGATGTGGTTGTGAGAGTCAGCAAGTATAAGTGTTTACCTATGCTGTCATCTTGGTTCTATCCTTCCTCAAAGATTTTATAAAATAAAAATTGTCTGATGCCTTGTTGAAGTCAATATATTCCACACATGCTGTTACTAATTTTATTGCTTAAAAATAGAATATTTCCTCTCAAATTGTAAAAATGTACTATTTCTATAAAATAGTATTTTAGTAATCATTCTCTGTCTTGTGGGCCCCTTGATAATAGTTTTTATAATGCTCATCCAAACATTAAATGGGGCTTGATGAGGACAGAAATACTAGTTTACTCCTCCTTTCCCCTTCAGGAGAAGATAGGAGAGCAAAGTGATTAAGGGCCTGGGGTTCAAAATCAGACAAAGCTGGTCTGAATTCTGGATCTGCCATGTACGATGACACAATCTCGTGTTTGTGGCTTC
>PVJC01045012.1:0-13869 GCA_004026665.1 Murina feae | reverse complement strand
AGCAGGCCGCCGACCCCCTGCCACCTCTTACCCACTCCCCGGCCCGCCACCTTGCTTTCGCACTTCCTGGTGCCCTGGTGCCCTGGTGCCACTTCCAACTGCCAGCCTAGGCAGGCCGTTGCAACAGAACCCTTTGGTTTGGTCTAGTTCCGTGGCTGTTGGCCTCCATCTTGGCTGGGTTAATTTGCATACAGCCGCTCTAATTGGCTGTTGGCCTCCATGTTGGCTGGGTTAATTTGCATACAGCCGCTCTGATTGGCTGGTGGTAACGGTCACATTTGCATGTTTTGCTTTTATTATAGAAGATGGCATGTGATTTTTAAAAAATAATCCAATGGCAAAGAAAGGTGTAGTGAGTGGGGCTATAGATGGGTGATGTATAGATGTGATAATTGTTGAAGCTGGGTGATAAGTATTTTGTATATGTTTGAAACTTTTCATAAACACTAAAGGAAAAAGGATTGTTAGGAGAGAAAGATGGGAGCTACTGTACCACATAATGTTTTTTAGCATGAAGATTTTAAAAAGGAGAAAATAAGTATCAACTAAATGGCATGTTTAATAAACAACAGAATAGGAAGTTATATTTTTACCTGTCAGCATCCTGTATCCGAAGCATAAGGCAACTATCAAAACAGCTAATATAGAGACTGATGCTAAAGCAATGATTATTGTTTCATCTCGGTTAAATGAATGAGGTGGACCTAAAAGAAAACAAATTTTAAAATATAGTTATCATTAAAGAAGATGTACATATTTACAATGGAATATTACTCGGTCATAAAAAAAATGAAACCTTGCCATTTGTGATAGGTGGGTGGACCTAGAGGGTGTGCTAAGGGAAATAAGTCAGACAAAGACAAATACCATGTTATTTCATTTATAAGTGGAAATCTAAAAAACAAAATAGCCCTGACCAGTTTGGCTCAGTTGATAGAGTATCAACCTGTGGACTGAAGAGTCCCGGGTTTGATTCTGGTCAGGGCATGTGCCTTGGTTGTGGGCATATCTCTGGTGGGGGGTGTGCCAGAGGCAGCTAGTCGATGTTTCTCTCTCATCGATGTTTCTAACTCTCTATCCCTCTCCCTTCCTCTCTGTAAAAAATCAATAAATATATATATTTTAAAAAAAATTTTAAATAAAATAAAAAACAAAATAAACAAACAAAATAAAAATAAACTCAAATACAGAGAAAAAAATGATGGTTGCCAGATGGAAGAGGAGTTTGAGAGGGATGATTAAGATGGTGAAGGAGCCCTAGCCAGTTTGGCTCAATGGAGAGAGCATTGGGCCATGGACTAAAGGGACCCAGGTTCGATTCCAGTCAAGGGCATATACCTTGGTTGCACACTGGATTCCAGGCCCTGGTCAGGGCATGCGGAAAGCAACCAATTGGTATATCTCACATCAATGTTTCTCTCTGTGTGTCTCTATCCCTCCCTTCCACTCTCTCTAAAAACCATTGGGAAAAACATCCTCAGGCAAGAATTAACAAAAAAATGATAAAGGAAATAAGTAAAAATTGGCAGTTACAAAACAATCACAATTATTTAAAATACAGCATAAGAGACAGAGTTATATGATATTATAATGGCTAAGCATGGTGTCAAGGTAGGTAGTTGATTTATTGGAGGGTTACTTCATAAGTTATATAAATGTCTAACTACTATGCTGTACACCTGAAACTAATATAATAGTGAATGTCAACTGTAATTAAAAATTTTTAAATGTAAAAATATAGTTATGCTATTTTTTAGTATTTTGTTAAATAGTGACAGAAAGATTATCACTATATAGTCAAATCTGCAATGTTTTGCATCAAAGGAAATAAGAAATTAATAAATTTTTAATAACTGAAAAGTATATATTTCATCATACAGATTATTTTATAAGATTATATACATTTAGGACCCTGAAATACCTGTTAGTTACATTCCTAATTATTAAAATACTAGAGGCCTGACACATGAAATTTGTGCAAGAGTAGGCCTTCCTTCCCCCAGTACTGGCTTCCTTCTGGCACTCAGGACCTGGCTTCCCTCGGGCCACCAGCAGGCACCTGGGACAGGACCCGGACTTCCCTCACAGCCCCGGGTTTGTCCAAAAGGTTGTCCAGAAGTACATCTGGTCTAATTAGCATATTATGGTTTTATTATTATAGATTAGCTACATCATGGAACAGCACAAACAGAACAGTATATTTAATAGAATAGTCTTAAAATCACATTAGGTTAAGTTTTTATTGATTTTAGAGAGAGGAAGGGAGAGGTACAGAGAGACAGAAATATCAATGTGAGAGAGAAACATAGATTGGTTGCCTCCTGAGCACCCCCTACTGGGGATTGAGCCCACAACCTGGGCATATGCCCTGATCAGGAATCAAGCCAGTGACCTTTGGCTCATGGGGCGACGCTCAACCAACCGAGCCACCCCAGCTGGACTCACATTTGGTTTTAAATCTTGACTCTACACTACTCTCTCAGTAGTGTAGCAAGTTATTTGACTTTTAGCAAGTTATTTGACTTTTCTGATATTCAATTCTCACATTTGTAAAAATAATAATCTCTATCTCACAAATCTCTATGAGGCTTAGCTGGAAATCTGAGTACTTAATATAATGTTGAGATTATCTATGCAATAATAGTAGTTATGTTTACCAATATTAATATTATGATTAAGAGATTGTGGCTTTGCTGGCAGTTAAACCTGAACTGGACTTAAAACTCAGTTGTTCGCCCTCACCAGTCTGGCTTAGTAGATAGAGTGTCGGCCTGCGGACTGAGGGGTCCTGGGTTCAATTCTGATCAAAGGCACATGCCCAGGTTGGAGGCTCAATCCCCAGTGGTAGGTTGGGGGGTATGCTGGAGGCAACCTATCAATGATCTCTCTCAGCCTATCTTTCTCTCTGAAATGAATTATCTTTAAACACACACACACACACACACACACACACACACAACTCAGTTCTTCCACTTATTGTATGACCTTCAAAAAATTTCTTCATCTGTCTGAGCCTAAGTTTATTCACTTGCAGAAAGGGAACATACATATCTACATCACAGGCTATTATGAATCAAATCATGCCCAGAGAAACACCCTTTAGGATGGATGTCCACAAACTGGAGTATGTCCAGAAGACATGAAAGAATGAGAACACTGAAATGTGATGGGTAGGAAAAACATGGAAGTGTCTGGTATACAAAAAGAGAAAATTTAAGAGCATACGATAGCCATCTTCATGTGGAAAAAATAGATTTGTAGCTAGAAAGAATAACACGATCCAATTAGTGAGTGTTCCACGGACATCAGACAGAAAATACTGTTTTTGATCCATGGTTGGTTGAATCTGCAGATGTAAAACCTAGGAATATGTAAGGTCAACTGTGTAGCCACAGAACTATCTCAAAGTGGACCTATCCTGTTTCTAATAAGATACTGAGCTGATTTCCACAGACAGCAGACCAAAACCACAAAGCACAGAGCAGAAGCGTAAGAGAAAATTTTGACCTCCAGTTGCACCTGGAACCCCACCCCCCACTCCCATAAATGTTTCTAGAGAATGACAACAATTGGATTTTTAAAAACAATTAAATTTCTTAATGATAGCAACTAAGTAGCATTTTTAT
The DNA here is from genome assembly GCA_004026665.1 of Murina feae. Taxonomy (NCBI): domain Eukaryota; kingdom Metazoa; phylum Chordata; class Mammalia; order Chiroptera; family Vespertilionidae; genus Murina; species Murina feae. The sequence goes on along the minus strand of PVJC01045012.1, from coordinate 10,243 downwards.
CATAACATAAATTCTGTCCATTCCCTATACTTTCCTGAGTTTCCTACATGAAAGTAGATATTTTTAATGTTTTTCTTTTATGCTGCTCCTATAACCTCACTATTAAAACATATTAAACTACTTTTTTTTCTTCCTCACCACTGCCTGACCCCCTATTAAACTATTTTTTAAAAGTTGGTTATGCTAGGTGATTTTAAGGTCCTTCTAATCCCAAAATTCTGTATAACTTTTTAAGTGTTTCTTGAACCATTTATTCCCAAATTTATAAAGAAAATGCAACATAACTTTTACATAAAAATATTCATTAACCAAAAACCTGAAGTAGAACATATCAATTCATATACAGGGAGAATGAAAAAGTGTTATGTAGATTCTTTAAACATATTTATAAAAAACCAAACACATGCTAGTGGTTAAATATTTCAAATGGAAAACTTTCCAGAACATGTCACATGGTCTAAAAATATGAGACTCCTGAAAAACTGCCAGAAAAAAATATTTCAATGTATATTCATGTATGTGTGCAATAAAAGAGGCCTTTAACCAGAAAACTTCTAACTTTTATTTTTTGTTTCTTTTTTTAAATTCTTTTTTTGTATATATGCTATATCTGAAATTGTTTTGTTCCCCTAGCTCTAATAAACCCTCTTCTTCCTCCCTATTAGCTTTCTCAGTTAAATACTCAGCCAAATGTAAACACTGCTATGTATGCCTGCGTGCAATGGCTCAGATTGTACAAGCAAGCGCTTCCTGAATGCAGAACAGACAAGGAACTGCTGTCTGCCTCTTGGAGCCTAGGATGTTTCTGTTTACAAATCCTGGAGCCAGGCAGGGGCCACTACTGGAGGCAGTGCTGTTTGCTTCCTTGCTACACTCAGCTTATGTCTGGGTCTGTGTCAAAGAAAGAACAACATCGTTGCATGTGCAGCAAGCAACAAAAGAAATCTTAAATAACTGATGGTTATTTGGCTCCTAAATCTTTTACAACTCTGCATGAAAAAGTAAATTAGGAATTTGTTTTTGTTTTTAATTTTTTAAGCAATGTACTTTTCATAAAAGCAGAGGAAAAACATTAAAATCAAAACAATTAATGTGATTAGAGTTAAATGAATTCCTTAGCAAAATAATTTAGATTGCTAAATATTGTTTCTGTGATAATGATATATTACACAGTTCAATGTTTTGAACAAATATTTCTATAAGAAATAAACTATTTTATGTTAATTCCTATGTTAAGAATGGCAAATATGCAGCAATCATGATCACAGTAATGTTTATGTTAAATGTCCTAAAAACAAAGTAATCGGAGGCATATTTCTTTTTTTTCAAGTTGGTATTTAATACTATTTAAGACTTTTAAAGTTAATTTGCCTCAATCATTATGAATAGACTTTGTAAGAAACAAGTAACAACAATAAACAAAAACAGTCCATAATCTGCTAAGTCCAGACATTTTATGGCTGAAATATAAAATGGAAAACTAAGGGAGAGAGAAAGAGAAACAGTCTGAATTAAACAATAAAAAGTTTAAAAAGACAACAGGAAAGACATTCAATGCCTAGCTTGTTAACTTCTAGCTTATTAACGTTTATAATTTTAATTTCTTTAAAATAGGTGTTTTCTGCCCTAACCGGTTTGGCTCAGTGGATGGAGCATCGGCCTGCAGACTCAAGGGTCCCAGGTTTGATTCCGGTCAAGGGCATGTACCTTGGTTGCGGGCACATCCCCAATGGAGTGTGCAGGAGGCAGCTGGATCAATGCTTCTCTCTCATTGATGTTTCTAACCCTCTGTCCCTCTCCCTTCCTCTCTGTGAAAAATCAATAAAATATAAAAAAATAAAAATAAAATAGGTGTTTTCTGATTAAGAGAGATTAAATTTCAGCATTATGTTTCTTTTATTCAAGAATGGATTAAAACTGACAAAGTTAATTATATTTCATCAGAATAGTCATTGAATAAGTGTAAAAATAGCATTTAAGTAAATAGATTAAGAATTTTTAGTAAAAACAAAAAGTAGAGAAGATAAAGATTAATCTGCAGCCTATGCTACATTTTTAAAAATCCATTAACATTAGAAAAATAGAAATCTAATCACTGCACTATTCATTATTAAAATCACATAAAAATCCTCAGATTACAGAATCAAACCAAAGAATTGAATCATTCAGAGATCCCTAGTCAAATTTCCTAACTGGTTGACAAAAATGATACTTAGAAAGTATCATACAAAAAACCATTATTCTCAGAAAATGACCATGAAATCATTTGACTATAAAAAATGGAAGTCATATTTTCTAGTTATTTGCTGACTAGACCAAAAAATGTTTGGCACTGTACAGATAACTACCTTCCCCATTTGATGTTCTTTAAATTATGATAACAACTTGCACTCACTTTGATAAGGAAAGCATGTCTACATGTAGAAAAAATTTTTTTTCTAGTTTTTCCCATATTGTTTTCTTTCAAAGCATTTTTAAATTATAAAACATAAGCCATACACATAAAAGTGTTTATAATATAAATGTACAATTTAATAAATTATTATGAAGTAAATAAACACTCACATAGCTACCAGCTGTTATAGAACATCCATAATCCCCAAAACCACCTTCCCACCTACCTGCTCCTTCTTGGTCATAACAGCTTTTCTCCTCCCCGGAGATAGCCACTATCTGGACTTGTGCTAATCATTTTCTCACTTTTCTTAATAGTGTTACATTCCATGTGTGCTTAGGTTTGCCTATTTCTGAATTCTATGTAAATGGAATGTCTGTGCCTTTTGTTTAATATTGCTTTGAAGACTTAACCATGCTGTTGTGTGCATATAAAATTCAATCAGGGTTTCTTTTCTATGTGACAAATACAGTTATTTTTCCTTGTAATGAATCTGGAATTCATAAAGCTAATTAAATAATCACTATAGCTAATCCCTCTTAAACATCATAGAAACATTCCATAAATGAATATATTTAGTTTGTCTGTTCTATTTAGTACTTTTAAAGTATCAAATTTTGTTGGTAAGAGAAAAATATTAAACAAAACAGACAAATGAAAAGACTACACATCCTCTTGCTGTTTCTAATTTTGGGGCAGCGGAGACAGTAGCTAGGAGCCAAGAAAGCCAGAGTTAATAAAAGATGCACTTTTGGATAGGGACTGAGCAGAAATAAAAGCTTTTTTAAAGTTTGCTTTATGCCACTCTACTTTTACAAAATATTTACATTAACACCTTTTTTCATTAGCCAAAAGAAATCTGAAGAGGATTTTCACTTTGATGAAAAAGGCAGTAAGTGAACATAGAGCCCAGCGTGTGGTGCAGTGAGCCGTTATAGAGGCAGCGCAAGCCTGAGCGGAGAGTGGCACTGCCAGCTGCCTTCTGCGGGAACTACACTCGGCAGCTCAGCATCAACTGCCATAGCTCTGAACCATTCTGTGAACATCTGTGCTTTACCTTTATTTATTTTGTGCATCTGTTAGCGACAAGATGTGTCTTAAGGTAATTGCTTCTTTGCTTTACACCAGTTCAGCCTACAAAATATTTCATAGGAACACTATACTTTCGGATAGCAGAAGAAACCTTTATCTGAAATTCTTGAAATTCATCTTTTGTGTAGTTTCCGGATTGTTCTGTTATCCCCTGCCCTCATCTGACAATTCTTTAAAAGGGACCTTCTAAACATACACATCTGGTCTTCCATGAAAAGGACAGTAAAGGGATAGTGTTTTTATCAGATCATCACTGATGAGTCTAACCCAGACTGTCCATAAATAAATGCTCAGTTCCTACAAATCCCACTCCTTATGTAGTAAGAGTAGAGAGTTAAAGTGAGAGAAAACCTAGGGCAGTGGTGAGGCATATGAAGTTTAGAATTATTGTTGCTGGGACTGTATCATTCTCCAATATAGGCACTGCTTTTTCCATTCCATTAACTCTTCTTTAACCTAAGCTCTCACTTTTTAATTTAACCTTCTATTTTATGTTCCCTTCTTTGTCCCTGTATATATTCTTGTCTGAAAACCTGTCCTAGAGGCACCCACGTGTCTTGCTTAAAAGCAATAAAGCAATTGTAGGAAGTTTTATTTTCAGTCCAACTCTTTCATTGTTTTCAAACAAAAAATCTTAGTTACAATCTTTGTGAGGTAAAGGTGAGATAAAAGTAATTCAAGTTAAAAAAATATTTTACATCAAATTGCAACACAAACCACATTAATCTTTTTAAATGAGTGATTGTTCAATATCTCCAATACTTTGATAGATCCAACACTTTCAAAAATCATCAACTAAAAACAATGACCTAACAAAAAAGAAACATTACTGCTCTAGTTGGTGTGACTCAGTGGATAGAGTGTCGGCCCACACACCGACGGGTTGAGGGTTCGATGCCCAGTCAAGGGCACATACCTAGGTTGCAGGTTCTATCCACGGCCCTGGGGCAAGTCTGGGAAGCAACCAATCGATGTGTTTCTCTCACACTGATGTTTTTTTCTCTCTCTCTCACTCTTTCTTCTTCCCTTCCACTCTCTTTTTTTTTTTTTTTTTTTAGAAAATAGAAGCAAAGCAGGTAGGTCTGGGGCGAAATTGATATTCAATAGCACAGAGCTAACAAAACTTCAGAATGAAAACTGTCTGACCAACACTACGTAACATGTGTAAATAGGATCTTGCTACTACTGCATTAAAGAATATCTTTAAAGGATACATACTCTTCTCCTCTAATATTTTTAACAAGTATAAAAAGAAACATTTTATTTTGCCTCTTGCTAAAATGCTTCATAAAGTACTAAGCAACGTCTTTTTTTTTTTAGCTATACTTAGCCATTTTCTATCTATTCAATCACTTTAAAGCAATCACAGAAGCAGTAAAAACTGAAAAATCACTCTATATTCACAATAGCTACAAACCTATCTGTGGCCCTATGCCAATATCAGCTTCTTTGTAGGCTTTCTTTTCTAGCTTGGTGTGAGATGAAGACATTTGCTGCCAGACACTGGAATTAGAATTTCTAATCTTAACAGCAGAGCATAAATTAGAATGTGATTTCTTAAACACAGTTCTAGATGCAATTCAATCTTTTCTCATCAACTTAATGAATAATTTTCTTTTGAAATAAAAGTATATTTTTATTCTACAGTCATCCAAAAACCTTTAACACTAAATGCAATGACCTGGGTTTATTTAATTTGTCTTCTATAAAAGACAAATTTTTTGCCAACTTTTCTAACTTGGTTATTTTGTTTAGTTTATAGTTAGGGAGGTTAATTATACCAACTCCAGAAATCTTATCAAGAATTGTTACAAAATCAGTGTTCAAATCTTGCAATATTATACACTTCTTTCTACTCTGGAAAGTTACAAACACATTAGGATGAATTAAGCAAGTAAAAGAATACTGTAGATATAAATTCATTTATTTAAACTAAAGGCTGACTTTCTTTTTAAACAGAGTAGATACTGCAAAGTTTCTCAGGTTGGAAGAGACTCAGAATAATATAGTTCACTTCCCTTTTTTAAAAAAAAAATGTTTTTATTGATTTCAGAGAAAGGAAGGAAGAGGGAAAGAGAGATAGAAAAATCAATAATGAGAGAATCATCAATGGGCTGACTCTTGCACACCCCTTATGGGATCAAGTCTGCAACCAGGCATGTGCCCTGACTGGTAATCAAACCATGACCTCCTGGTTCATGGGTCCACACTCAACCACTGATCCACACTGGCAGGAACAGTTCATTTTCCTAAAGTGTCAGATTTCTGGTTTTAGGTAGTATGTGGACATGTATCAGTAAAAGTTTTCTCTCTTTTGTCCACTTACTGAGGAAGAAAATCTCAGCTTGGTAACAGTAGATCTCTATAACTCTCAAACATTTGCTATTCTTCCTTTTAACAGAGAAAGGGAGCTTTAAGTATCATTCAATTTGGCAAGCAACAATACTTGGCAGGTTAATAAGAGGGTTTTGTTTTCATCTTACATATTTTTAAATAAATACTTTTTAAAGTTACCCTCTATGATATTGGCTTTACATTTACAGTATGATGATTTTTCACTTTAAAATATATGCTTTTTAATGAGATGATCAAACAAAAATATTAAATAATGTGTAACATTTAAAATATTAAATAATGTGTAACATTTGTAATGTGAAAAAATCATAAAGTGGTCCTTGAATTTTGTGAAATGTAATTCAGTATTTTCAAAATATCCTTTTTCTCCCCTTCCCAAATGAATTAACAAACAAATACAAACAGGTCCCCTGTTTAAGTGTAGTGGTTATATAACAACTGCACATAAGAGTAATGGCTAAAATCAATATAAAGTAATGGCTAATAACACATACTCTGGAGGCTCTACCACTTATTAGCTGTATGACTTGGTAAATTATGTATCTGTGCCTCAGTATTCTCAACGTAAAATAATGCTTCTGTAAGGGTTAAGTAGAAAGGTTTAAAGGCACACTATAAGCACACACTGAGTACTCAAAATGTTACTTAGTATTGATTTCACTATACATTAAATGCCTGAATTCCCTTTATGTTTACTTTTAAAAGCCTGTTCATTCTGTCTAATAATTATAATCCTGATAAAGTGAGTTAAAATTTCACTACTAGAATTATCCTATCTGGAATAATATTTTCTAAAAATCTTACATTTACTTGAAGTACCTTATGAATCAAGACCCATTAAATGAGTATCTAACACTGGCATCTTAAGGCCAGGGGGAAACAGAACTAAGAACAGCATTTGTTGATGGGGAAGGAACAACCGTGCCTTAAGAGGTTACCAAGTCACACTGGATACAAAGAGGAGTGGTTTTCTAAGAAAAAATAAAGGGCCTCAGAAATAAGATCTCAAAAGAAGAAAAATACCCAATCTCCCTTAATTCCAAAATTATGTCGAGATTCAGGTCTACTTCTAACTATATTCTAAATTGGCACAGAACTACTGGCAAGTATTTTTTAAAGTTGCCAGTATAAGAGGAAATCTTTTAAAAAATAATAATAGAGGTATTAAGACCTAGAATATGAGTTATCAATCCATAAATCTCATTTATAGTCAGCTTTGTCTTGGAGAATTATCTGATAATGTGGTTTCTGGATGAATACATGCAATAAGGACTCTGATGGAAACCTCAGACATGAACCTGAGATCGGCAAAACAACTGGCATCTATTTCTAAATATCAGAAGTTCTTTTTCCATTATTTCCCTTTTTATTTTAAATGGTAATAATTGTTCTAAATGGAGGAAAACAACATGTATAGTCTACTTCAGATGCTGAGATTGGAGGAAAAAGCTTTTTTTGAGAACAGATAGCTAGTGGCCAGAAGTCATTGGTGATTTATAGTCCAAATAGAACCTTAATTTTTATGGTACATAACAATGTTCACATACCTTTTCCCAACTTTAACAATTATTTAATTATGTTTAAACAAATTTCATTCATGTCTCAACACAAAGCATCAGTAGACTTCCCATTTTGTTAAATATTTTAGGATACAACAGCCAGAATAAATAGTCTACGGAGATTTCATTTATTTGTGCCCTAATTACTCCAAAAAAAACTATGTAAGACAGTTCTTAAGACGACATAAAATCTGTAATTAAAAAAAAAAAATTTAGAACTGGAGGGAAGAGGAGTAACCTTGCTCCAATCCCCTAACTCTACATCAAAGTAATCCTTGAATGATTTTAATGTGAAATTCTGTGGCTCTGCAAAATACATTCACTTATGATCATGGGGTTAGTCTGTCAGGTTTTCCCTGACAACTACCCCACGTTATTCTTAAAAATCCACTGCTAAAAAAGAAAAGAAGATCCACTGCTACCATATGCTTTGGTTTATATCACTTATGTATCTCATGATCTTCACCTGCAACTGTAGGTGGGGGAAAAAACACACGAAACAACATTTTTCTGAGGGAAGATAGCTATAGCTTGTTATTCTCAGCCATTCATACATTTCTTCATTGCTACTGGGTCTGACCCTACTCAATGTGCAAGTTCTAGTGGTGAGAAGGCAAGTAAATGAGATGGTGGATATTGTGTAAATGCATACTTGATGAGAAAAATATAATTCCATAATGCAATGAATGGCTTGAAGTCACGAAATAAACTGTTCATCTGAAAACAGATGTAGACACATAAGATTAACAGAGAATATTAGGTATCCTCTGTTGTTCCCTAGAGCAGTTTTCAACCTTTCCATCTCATGGCACACATAAACTATTAACTAAAATTCTGCAGCTCCCCAGAAAAGATTTACTTTTGCCGACTTGACAAAAATATAGGTATAATTTTGATTCATTCACACTGGACAGCTATTGTTGTGTTGGCTATTGTCATTTTTTTATTTGATAATCTAAGGGAAAAGAGATCAGTGTCCCTGAATAAACAGTCATGTGTTGCATGTTTTAAAAATTATTGTGCACAAGGGTTCCCTTTTCTCTATATCCTAACCAACAGTTGTTGTTTGTTAATTTATTGATGATAGCCATTCTGATAGGTATGAGGTGATATCTCATTGTGGTTTTAATTTGCATTTCTCTGATGATTAGTGACATGAGCATCTTTTCTCATGTCTATTGGCCATCTGTGTGTCCTCTTTGGAGAAGTGTGTATTCGGGTCTTTTGCCCATTTTTAAATTGATTGATTGGGTTTTTTGGTATTGAGTTTCATAAGTTCTTTATAAATTTTGGATAGTAACCTCTTATCAGATGTATCACTGGTGAATAAGTTCTCGAAAGAGTTTTTGCACAACAAAGGAAACTATCAACAAAATGAAAGACAACACACTGAATGGGAGAACATATTAAATTATTATTTAAAATGTAGCCCCTGTCACTCCTATCAACAGAAACTATCAGTATCAACAGAAATGGTCAAGGAAAGGATGAAATGACTAGAATTCACACTATTTACTTCAAAGCTAGTTAGCTTCATTCTTAAAAAATAATAGTACAAATGGGCAATAAATATAAGAAAATTTAAAATAGAAAACAAAAAATATGTGAACCTCACTAATAAAAATAAAGCAAATCATTTTTCAAAACGATCACAGCAAAGTTTTATATTCATAATACTAGTGCTGATAAAAATAAATGAAATATGCACTCTTGCATACCACTGATGGAAATGTGAACTGTTTTAACCAAAAGCTATTTGACAATGCATGAGGAACTTTATTATTTTTATTATCAGATACAGAAATTACAATTCTGGAAATTGTAATTTAATTTAATTCTATATATACAATATTTGTATATATAGAAGTAAATATTCCCTCATGATTAGATTCAGGGTATGTATTCTTGGCTAAAAAATAGTACTACATGAGCAACACTGTGTCTTGCTCTGGATATCATAGATGTTCATTTGCCCTGCATTAATTGTGTTAATCTTAACTACCTCCGTCATGCTGTTGTCCAATTTCCTCACTTTATAATTACTAAAATTTTTCTGTTAATATGTGGGAGATACTTTAGAACAATGCAAATATCCTAGGGGCTCCTTATTAAAACTGCCCCTAAATTTGGATCTTTTGATGATTCCTGCCTAATCCAGTCCTTACAATGACATTTGCAGAATAATAATTTTGCAACTGCTGCACTCCTACATCTGTCCATTGGCACTTTGCATTCTACTATAAGCAAGTGCTCTCTCTTTTCCCTTCTCTGCTACCAGCATAGACTCATTAATTCATTTTCCTTCCAAAAGCTTACAATTTATTACTGTACTGTTTTAGCACTCCAATTATCTCTAATTTGGCCAGTGGGAGTTCCTTCAAGCTGGATCCTGTGTTCTGCGACAATTCTCCATCCTATTTGGGGGCATTTCTTTCCTTACTTTCTAATGTTAGAAGATGTTTCAGACTGATCGAGCATCTCTCCTACTCTTATCCTAAAATAAGCCACTTTTCCAAGAAGTCCAAGTTTCTTTGAGTGGAGAGTTAGTTGTATTAGAAACTAAATCAGGGTTTCATGTATGCTCATTGCTACTGGGGTGCTTTTGCTTCTTGTCCCTTTCAACAAAATGAACTAAGAAATATATGTGGGAGAAACAAGATGGCGGCATAGGGTAGACACCGTATATGCAGCTGTGAACAACTATTTCAGAAAAACCACGAAAAGAACACACGGACACCACTCGCACCCACAGGACGGCTGGCTGAGTGAAAATCCTACAACCAGAGAAGAGTCTGAGACTCAGAGCAGCAGCGGAAGCAAAGTACAGAGGTACGGAGGCGCG
>PVJC01045011.1:0-13871 GCA_004026665.1 Murina feae | reverse complement strand
GGCGCTGGCCCCAGCTGCTCCAGCCTTCAGTGGGTGTGAGTGATGCCAATGTGTGGGAGCAGGGGCAGGGGGAGAGGGACTGCTAGCAGAGGGCCCTGGTGAGGGTAAGAATAGGCCAAGACCCGCCCCTGTGCATACCGCAGCCTCGCGGCCCACAGTTCCTTTCAAGGTGCATGAATTCGTGCACTGGGCCACTAGTATATATATATTTTAAAAAAGGAAATCCCTTTGTGCCATAAATATTTTTTTGTTTTGTTTATGTTCCATGCCTAACCTAGAGAAATTTGGGGAACGTAAGACTGGAAGGGCTTTGATATAGTCAGGCATTGGTACTTTGGTTTGTCCTTTTGGATGTTTATTATTTTGTATGCCTCAGTTTCTTCCTCTGTCTTGGATTAAAAAAAAGTGTTGAGAAACACTGATATAGTGACAGTGTTTTTTATTTCCACAATTTTATTAAAATATTGGAAAGGAGTGGGCATGCATGTGTTTTCCTGGGTGGTGAGAGATAGTTGTGTATGGATGTCAGAAAAATATTACAAGTAAATAAAATGTTTCTAGAATTTTCAGAAATTAGGAGTGTTATTTCATTTTCGAAGATTAATTAACTGGAAGGTTAATTTATTTAAAAATTAATGTATTTTTCCCACCAGCTGGCTCAGTGGTCGAGTGTTGACCTATGAACCAGGAAGTCATGGTTCGATTCCTGGTCAGGGCACATGCTTGGGTTGTGGGCTCGATTCCTCAGTGTGGGGCATGCAGGAGGCGGCTGATCAGTGATTCTCTCTCATCAATAATGTTTCTACTTCTCCCTCTCCCTTCCTATCTGATATCAATAAAAATATATTAAAAAATTAATGTCCTTCAACACTGAAAATTTTTTTTTATTTCAGAAGAAAATATAATTAAAGCAAAATAACCATTTCTCCCACATCAAGCAAAAATTTGAAAGTCATAATACCCATGATGGTGAGAGTGTATTGAAAAAGTACTTTGAAATGCTTTTGATGAGAGTATTAATTGGTAAAATTTATCTGGGATGTAATTAGGCAATACTTACCAGAATCATACCTTTTCATCTAGTAATTCTCTTCAGAATCAGTTTTTCTAAAAAAAATGTTTTTATTGGTTTTAGGGAGAGAGGAAAGGAAAGGTAGGAATAGAGAGAGAAACATCGATGAGAGAGAAACATGGATCTGCTACCTACTCCACACCCCCTACTAGGCATTGAGCCTGCAACCTGTGTATGTGCCTTGACCTAGAATCCAACTATTAATGCTCAACCACAGAGCCGCACTGGCTGGGCAGAAACTTAATAAAATATGACAAAATATTTATGTCCACAAATGTGTAGTAAACAATTTTTATAATACAAAAAATGTGGGGAGCAAATTAAACATCCAACAGTAAGAGTTTGACTAAATAAATTATGATATTTTTATACAGGGTGGGGCACAAGTAGGTTTACAGTTGATGTGAAACAGTTTATTCTTATTTTCCATACTAACAACTTGTAAACCTACTTTTGCCTCCACCCTGTATAATAAACTGTTATGGAGCAATATAAGTGTTTCTGAAGTATGTTTAATGACATGATAAATATTAAGTGTAAATATAAAGTGAAAATTTTATATATTTCTGTCAAATGTCATGTATATGAAAAAGTATCAAAGTATAATAAAATGCACACTTGTGAACATCCCACACAATTTTACCAATACTGTTAAATAGAATAAATTCTTAATTTTGTATATCTGTATGTAAGGGAGGAGTTCTTTCAGAATGTTAACAGTTCTTATTTGGGGGTAGGATTATTAATGATCTTTAGTTTTGCTTAAAATGCTTCTCTTCTTTTTCTAAATTATGTGAAAGGGGCATGTATTTAAACCCAGAAAATATTAAACATTATTTATTGAAAGAAGAAAAAATTTACGGTGTTTTTTTCCAACTTTATTTAATTGGAAAGAAATTTCTAAAAGTGCCTGCCACCTGTTATTTCCTGAGTGACAAATCATGGCCAGGTACACAGAGTGGCATTATCTACCAGTTGTAGCTAATACAGCGTGACAGAACTTCTGAGAATGACACGCTGACAGCTGCTCTGTCTTCTTGGTAGTGTTTGAATGACCTTTACAAAATACATTTTTCAAATGTACTTAGATTTTTCATGGTTCATGCCTTCAAGACATGATTCATTTCTTCAGTTAACAAATATTTTTTGGGGTACCTATTAACTATCAAGTAACCAAGAGGGTCTTTGAACTTATGACACTTCTAATGATGAAAGATATAATGACACTTAACTTCCAGTGGTGAAAGATACTCAACAGCAAACAGGTCAGTGGTGAGATACGAAAGAATGATGCAAAAAAGAAAAAAAGAAAAAAAAAAGAAAAAAGGAAGAGGGACTGATTTAAATTGGGTTGTCAGGTAAAGCCTACTGAGGAGGTTTGGATCAGGACCTGAGTGACAAGAAAGAGCCAGTCATACGGTGATTTCAGGATAGAGGGAACAACGTTGGCAAGAACTCTCCAACACATTTTAGAACTGAAAATAAGGCCATTGTGGTTGGAATGTGGTATTGAGAGGAGCAAAATGATAAGAAATGAAGAGGGGAGATAGAGCCAGATCATCAGGAGGCTTCAGGACTTTGGTAGAAAGTTTGAGTATTATACTAAATGCAATAGAAAATGGTTGAATGGCATTGGTAACAAAATAGCGTGATCCTAACTTGTTTTTAAAAGATTACTCTGCTGTGTATAAAATCATTGTGAAAGGTCAAAAATGGTAATGTGGAGACCAGTAAAAAGTCATTGCACAGGTCCAATGAAAGTTAATTGTGGCCAGAGTAGAGGCATTGGCAAAGGAAAGAAATAGATATTGAGGTCTGTTTGGAAATAGAACTAATGGATCTTGCTGAGTATTGTGTATGACTGAGAGACTGCTGGAAGGATGGGACTTAAAGTTGGTTTCTAGGATTTTGACTTGAGTAGGTATTGCCATTTACAAAGGTGGAAAAAATGAGTCATGCACATTTTCGGGGTATTGAGAGTTCTAGTTTGAAATGTTGAATTTGAGGTATTGAATAGGCAGTTAGATATCCTATATAATAAAGAGCTAATATACAGGTGGTTGTCACATCCTTGCACCAGGGCTGGAGGACCTGAGGCTGTAGCCATCCACCCTGGTGCCAGGGCTGAGGGATCTGAGGCCATGCCCCCCTTCCCTGGCCGGGGGACCTGAGGCTGTGTCTCCCCCCCACCCTGCGGGATTGACAAGGGTGGGGTCAGCCAGATCTGGGTCTCACATGATTTTGTGGGAGGGGACTTGATTCTGGGTCCCGAAGTGTGCCCCAGACTCTGACAGGAGGGAGATTTTCATATACATTTTACTAATTTTCTTTTATCTCTGACACTTCTGTTATAGAGAAAGGGCAAATAGCAATATTAAAATATTTCCTCTAATGAATTCCCTTTTATTGTGCACAGATTTCATGCACTGGGCCACTAGTACTATGTAAGTTTGGAGCAAAGTGATGAGGGTGAACATTGTGAATCTTTAATATAAATGTTATTTAAAGTCATGGGATCACCAAGCAAGAAATAGAGATAATGAGGACTGAGCCCTTGGACCTTCAGATAAAGTCTTGACGGTGCTAGTCAAGCAAAGGGGGCTAATGGGGAGCAGTTAGGTGGGAGGAAAACTATAGGGTAGAGGCATATTTGATCCAGGATCTGAGTGACAAGAGGGCAGAAGTAGAGTTTCAAGAAGAATCTGGTTGAATGTTGCTGAAGGTGCCATAACAAATTACCACAAATTTGATGGCTTAAGCAACAGAAATTTATTCTCTTAACGTTCTAGAGGCTACAAGTCCAAAATCTGGCAGGACTGACTTCCCTCTAGGGGTAGGGGAGTGTTAGGGAAGAATCAATTCTTTACCTCTTCCAGTGGTAGCTACCTCAGCATTCCTGGTTTGTGACTATATTTCTCCAGTCTGTACCTCCATCTTCACTGAGTGCCTTTTCTGTGTGTCTCTCCAAACTCCCCTTTCCCTGTCACAAAAACACTAGTAATGTCATTGAAGACCCACCTGGATAATACAGGGTAAACTCAAAATCCTTAATTAACCTGCAAAGACCTTTTTCCCCAAATAAGGTAAATTCCAAGGATTAGGATTTGACATCCTTGTGTGGTCATTATTCAACCTGCTAAACTAAACCTTGGTTTTAGAAACATGGTAGCCATTGGAGAGCTCAGTAAGAGCAATTTCTTTTCAACAGTGGGGACATACGAAAATCCTATTCACCTTCCATGGTTGCTGCCATATAGAGGGACTGTGCACGTTGATCACACTATTTCTCCATGGACAGTCTAGTTGTATGCCTATGGCTAGCTTCAAGTTTTACATGTTGAACATGAGAAAGAAGCAGAATTTTCAGAAGCCTCTGCCTGCTTTTTTGGGTTCATTGGTGTTGACCTGCAGGATCCAAGTTGGCATTACCAGTGGCCACTATTTCTATAGCCAAAATCTGGCTTATTTCAAATTGCAGACATCTGTTTTGATTAGTAATATCAGTAGCTATGTAATTTCATTTGTAATCTGATAACCATATTGCTGAAAAATTCCCAAGCATAAAGTAGACTGTATGTCATTTAGGTAATATATTGGTATAGTGGGTATTTTAAATACATAAAATATCAGAAGAGAGAGAAAGAGATGCAGAGAAAAATGCTATTTGCCAGTTTTTTCTTACACAGATGTTAAAACTAGCACAATTGGTGCCGAGCTGCCCTCAGTTGTTTTCTGTAGACTTTTCATGATTTCTGCTGGACACTGTGGAGCAGCAGAGGTGAGAACTAAGTGACCTCTGGCTCTAATGGCACTGCCCGGATGAGATATGGCAACACATCTGGAAGAGGCCTGCTTCCCTGGGGGAAGTTCTATTAACAAAGGGATTCCTTTATCCTCACATCTTCTATGAGATGGAAGTGGCACAATGCCTGTCCTGCTGTTACATGTTTTTGAGGGGAGGCATTGAGCTTTCACCCTGAAGAGAGCTGACCTAATTACCATAGATTAAGTCTTTAGTTGTGGGGCCATTTTTCCAGATTACCCCTCTCCTCTGTATTAGAGCATGACGTGGTGAAAACAACACAGGCTTTAGAGTTCAGCAGATGAGGTTCATCCACTAATGTGTTTTGTAACCTTTGGCAAATTGTTTTGGAGCCTCTGTTTTCTCGTTCGGTGAAATGGGGTTGAAGGCATCTGGTATCATGCTTACCACATAGTAGGCATATAAAAAATGTTAGATTCCATTATTAATACATCTTCTATTTTTTCATTTTGTATGCAATTATTCATGCTTAAATTTCCTTACTGCCTTTGTTGTCTTTATGTTGAGTAGAGTCTTTAAGAAAGATCTACCTGTTAACATAGCATCTCCTTTGGGGAAGAGAAATATTGACCACCTCTTCTTGGCCCCCCCCCCCCAATTTTGCCACCTTATGACAGTTACTAACCATTAGGTCTTTGCTTTGGTTCCATTACATTGGCATACAATCATAGTCATCAGAGAATACTTCCTGAGGAAGGCTTTCATTAATGATAAAATTTGCTAAGGAGGCAGAACAAAGTTGGTTTATTCCATGTGGAGGGGCACCTCTGGACAAAGACTAAAATATGGGGAAGGGAGTTGCTGAGGAATGAGGCTGTAAATAGGTCAGATTATTCAACAGAGTATTCCAGGAGTCTTTGGAAGAAAGCTGTAGGAATGAGTCTAGTACTTGAGAAAGAATCAGGAAGGGAAATAGCAATGAGAATAACTTAACAGACAACTTATTATTGACTAGAGGCCTGGTGCATGAAATTTGTGCATGGGGCAGGGGGAGGTTCCCTCAGCCAGACCTGCACCCTTTCCAATCTGGGAGCCCTTGGGGATTGCATCCCACTTGCAATCCAGGACCTCGGGCTCCTAACTGCTCTCCTGCCTGCCTGCCCTAACCACTCTGCACGCCTGCCTGATCCCCCTAACTTCCCTCCCCTGCTGACCTGGTTGTCCCTATTAATCTTTTTTTTCCGTCTTATCCCCTTCACACAGAATTGTATTTGACTTCCTTATTGGCTTCTCTCTGTCACATTTTTTCTCCTTTATGTAACACTTTTTCTCACTGACTCATCATTTATAAACTTCTTGTTATTTCCTACTTCTGTCCCACCATTCTTCTTCCCGTCTTTCTCCTACTTTCCCTCCCTCCCCACATTCCTTCTTTCCTTTATCTTTACCCCTCTTCTCCCTCCCCTTTTCCTTCCTTACCATCTTAATTTTTTTCTTCGCTTCCTCCCGTGGACCTGCTTTGCTTCCTCCCCCCTTTCTTCCTTCTTGTCATTCTCCTTTTAAGCACTACCAGCTCCCATTTAAAACTTCCCTCCCTCTTTCTCTCTCATCCTACCTTTCCCATACATTCTTCTCTACTTAGTACCACTGTTTTAATATCTATCTATCTGCTTAATTATTCACTATCACTTATCTTCTTTCTTTTCTGACTCCTACTTTTAAAATCTGTCCCCAATACACAACTTTACTTGACTTTCATTGTAGTTCCTACAGTTCACTCACACATCCTCTTTCCTTCTTTAATTCTGCTCTCCACTGCTTTATAAAGTTCTTCCCTCCCTCCTTCCTTCTTAAAACTTCCGTTGCGGGGGGGGGGGTGGTTAGTCCCCAGCCCAGGGCTCAGCCCTGGCCTTGTGTTCACTGCTGTCCCCATCCCCTGCCTCCCCGCTGCTATCTTGCTCCTATTCCCTCCCTGGGATGCCCAGCCCAGTGAGGGTGGCCGAGGCCCTCGAGACCCGGGCACTGCTGCTGCTGCCCCTCGCCAGGCGCACCTGCTCCACCCATGTTTCCTTCCCTTTTCCGTTCCTGCATCTTTTTCTTGTTCCCTTTCTGTATTTCTGTTTCTCCTCTCGGCCTATCTGCATGCAGGCCTGCCTTCCTCTCCCTCTCCTTTCTTATCCCCTCCTATTGTATCCTATCCTACCCTGGGCCTTGCAGCTGCCTGAGCAGAGGGCAGGGGCACAGCCTGCTGATGCAGTCCTGACATGATGGTGTTATGGACAATTTTGCATATTCCTCTCTTATTAGATTAGATTGCCCATCGTGTTGTGCCTGGGCTGCTGTGTGATGCCACATAGTGTCCTGTGTTGTGAACATAGGATTGCAGGATGGCCCTTGGAGTTGGCTCACCACCAAGGTCACATACTTCCTCTGCACTTCTCCAACTGTGTGACCTTGGGCAAGCTGCTCATCTTTCACATAGGCATGCGACTGTATGGCCTTGATTTTCTAAGACCTCTGAGTTTCAGATTCCCTGCAGGAGGTGGTAGTAGGAACATTTTCTCATTAAATTAGTCATTCCTTGTAGCCAATTGTATGATGTTTCCTGGTTGTACAAATGTTAATGTGATTTAAAAAAAATGCATTTAGAAGTAAAGAAATATGATAATACCAATCTCAGGGATGTTAGGAAGATTAAGATAATGCATGTCAAGTATCTACCCAAGTTATTTTTCCATGATTAGTAGCTATTATTAACAAGGAAAGGACATGAAAAATAATTTTATTGGGAACATTTGAAGAAAGAATTTTGAACAGCAAGGTCATAATGTGACCAGGATCTTGAAATAGGAGTGGAATGAGGGGAAAGAAGACGATAAATAAGTTCAAGTAATGCTGCAGAGATAAATGAATGCGTATATATTGAGGAAGTTTTGCCCCTTTACAAAGTTTTCACTGTAGTGATAACTTTGTGATATATGTTCCAGTGTGAACAGCAGGAATGTGGTAATTATGTGGGAGAAATTGACTCTTGTGTCACCATCATAAGCTGGTAATCACAAAAATAATGCATTGGATAACTCAAAAATAAAAAGTATTGTGTTTTGTTGTGAGGGTGGTGTGGCTGGTTGGGGACTTACTATTAGTTTATTAGTGTAGTTACCTGGCCAATGATACTGAATTTTTAGCTCTTCTTTTTTTCCCTTTTTCTTTTTTGCCCCAGGTCCAGCAAGACTATGAACCTCTGTTCCAAATGCTTTGCTGGTAAGTGCAGAAAAGGATTTTTTATTTATTACTTCTTTTGGTTCTTCCTAAGACTATCTACATCATTTGGCCCTCCTTTGGGTTTATGCATGGGGATTTGTTTCTTTGCTTGTGTGTGAAAGCAATTTCTCGTCACCAAGATGCTTCATATATTTTCCTAGGACTATTGAAATAGGCTTCCCAAATGAAATGAAAACTTATGTGTACTTGCATCAAACAAACTGTCTTCGATGTACAGTTGTGGTGTATAGTGGAATTGTACTAGGGTAATATATGTTCATGTTTGATTTTGAATGATTAATGGTGAATGTTGCCTTTACCAATGAGAATGCAAGAGAAAGAATATTTCATGTTGGAGTCAGGAAGATAATCATGCTGAATTAGCCTTTTCTAATCCAGTCTCTCATTTAAATCACCTTGGGTAAGTCAATCTCTTTGGGCATTAGATTCATCATTTGTAACATGAAGGATTGGGGTTTGATGCATACCGGGTTTTCTTTCCAGCCCCAAATGTTGGTTGGTTGACACCTTGAATTTTTGATTCCTTCATGAAGTTGCAGCCTTCATGTTTCCTTTTTTTTAAAAAAGAACTTTCTATCTAAATGATCTTACATAAAGTAAGTCTTTACTACTTGAGATATGTTTTTTCTTTTAATCTCTTAATTGAGATATGTTTACTACTTGAGATATGTTTTTTCTTTTAATCTCTTAATTGAGATATGTAAAGTTCCTTCTTTATTGCTTTATTTTTGTCAAAGATAAACAAAGCTGGACATTAGTTAATGTGGTAAGGACAGCTCTTAATGAGTAATTTATTGCTACAATAGAAAGTCCTTGTGAACTGAACTCAACTTGGATTTGTGCAGAGGGACTGGGCATTTTAGAAGGTGAGGGACTAGACAGGGTTTGCTATCTTGGCTCAGTAGAGTCAGTGAAGTGACAAATTACAAAAGGTTGGTCAGTGTAAATGATAAGGTGGGCTAATGCCTCTTAGCTGACAATCATGGAAGTTAGGTTTCTATTCTACAGAGACTGAGGGACTGAGACCTTCTCCTCCCCGATGATCACCTTTTAGAGGAATGGCTGTCATGTCCTTGAGCAAAAACTTGGAATTGTAGGAGATACATACACATCTCAAAGGGTCAAGGATAATTCACAGTTGTAAACTCTTTTTAGGAAGTGCTCTCAGGTAGCATGCTTTGGGCCCAATCGTCAGATGTTGGTTATAACAAACCTTCAATGCTTTTGGCAACTCTAAGCTTTCCTAGGCAGGCACTTCAAGGGGAGCTTTCGTCAGCCTAGGGATGGGGCCTTGAGCTGTTAGAAACCGTTAGTGTTTGTTTAAATCTTTTACTGTTGGGGGAGAGCAGTACATGAAAACATTTGTGTGAAGAGTCTGTAGTTTTTATAGGCCAAGGTTGAGGCCTAGTTGAGAAAAGGGCTCAAGAGGATCCTAGCTAGAGTTTGGTGAAGGAGAGAATCTTTGTCAATTTTTATCTTCTATTCATTATGCCGTTTGATCGCCAAAATAATCATAGTATAAACTTTAGACCTTTGCATTTATGTCTAAACTAGGGGGTAAGTGGGAAGGAGTTGAGAGGGCTGGGAAAGCTGGCAGTTTGTATTGGTTAAACGTTTAGAATTTAGGTCTTTAAAAGGAAAAATATTGGTAAGTTTGGTTTTTATCTAACTTTTAGCAGTCTCTCTGCCATGTTAAACAAATGTATTCTGCTTTTCTTACTCTTCATATCTACAATTACAGGTATGAAGAGATGCTTTCTCACTGATGAGAGTTTAATTTTATAGTAAAAATGAAAGTAGCAACTAGACAAAATGTTTTGTGGTTATTTTCATAACAGGGTGGCAAAATCTTTTATCATAGCAGGTAAATTAAAACATTTTTGCATTAACCTGCAGCTCTTACTGCTTGGAGTTATACTCTAATCTCTTCTCTGCTTTCATTCCCTGTCAGAAATTAAGAATAGAAGTAGCTTAATTCTAGTAACCCTTGAAGGGAAAAATTGTAAGTTACAGCTAAATTTTGAGGATCTGCAGTAAGTGGAACAGTGAATCTGAAATTTTTAAGTTGTTTCCTTTTAGACCAGTGGTTCTAAACCTTCTGGCCCTTTAAATACAGTTCCTCATGTTGTGATCCAACCATAAAATTATTTTCGTTGCTACTTCATAACTGTAATGTTGCTACTGTTAGGGATCGTAATATAAATTTCAGATATGCAGGATGGTCTCAGGTGACCCCTGTGAAAGGGTCATTCGACCGCCAAAGGGGTTGAGAACCACTGTTTTAGACATTGTGGTGTACCCATCAGGGAAATAGTATTAAAATACCCACTCCAATTAGTTACTTTATAGCATTGTGAGGTTTGGGCGAGATAGTGGAATCAGTATGCTTCTCCTACCTTGATTTTTCAAATCACCTTTTCTCAGAAGGAAGGAAGCTTCTGTTTTTAAGATGAGACTTTTTTTTTTAATCTCAGGAAAAATGATTTTAAGTATGATAATGTTACATGCAATAAACAGCAATTATTTAAGAAAAATGATCTTAACATAATAATACATGCAATAAGCATTAATATTTCAAGATTAAAAGGATTTTAAGTATAATAATATTAACAAAACTGTACTAATATAGTATGGTGTCACAAAAGTTGTAGGAAATATTAAAAATCTGCAAATAACAGGATTACTTCTATTATATTTCATTATATATTTTTTCCCTTTGGCTCCATATTTATTCATCAGTTTATGTTGTCCATTATATTCCACAAATGAGTGAGATCATGTTATATTTACCTTTTTTCAACTGGCTTATTTTGCTTAGCATGATGCTCTCCAGGTCCATCCATGCTGTTGCAAATATTAAGAGTTCCTTCTTTTTTACTGCAGCGTAGTATTCCATTGTGTAGATGTATCACAGTTTTTTAATCCACTCATCTGCTGATGGGTGCTTAGGCTGTTTCTAAATCTTAGCTATGGTGAATTGTGCTGCTATGAACACAGGGATGTATATATCCTTTCTGATTGGTGTTTCTGATTTCTTGGGATATATTCCTAGAAGTGGGATTATTGGGTCAAATGGGAGTTCCATTTTTAATTTTTTGAGGAAACTCCAAACTTTTGTGAATGATCCATGTACATTTAAGAAGAGTGTATAGTCTATTGCATTGGGTTGAAATCCTATCTAATAAAAGGGTAATGATGCAAATTAACCATCACTCCATCACAAAGATGACAGCACCAGAGTCCCCCAGTCCGGGGGAGGGGTGCTGCTGAGAGTGGGCAGCGTTCCACCCTGGCTGCAGAGGGCCTCTGGGCAACAGGCATGGAGCGGCCGGACAGGGGGAGGGGAACACTTGTGTCATCGCCCTGGCGACAAGGCAAGCGGTCTGCACCTGGCTGTGGAGGGCCTCTGGCCAGGCTGGGCGCAGAATGCTTGTGTTGTAGGCCAGGCTGAGGAGCATGCCCCCTCCCCCCCCCGCAAGAATTTCATGCACCAGGCCTCTAGTGTTTTGTAAATGTCTATAAAATCCATCTGATCCAGTGTGTCCTTTAGAGTCTCTGTTTCCCTGTTAAGTTTTTGTCTGGAAGATCTGTCCAGGGAAGTCAGAGGTGTGTTAAAGTCCCCAACTATGACTGTATTATTGCCAATCTCTCCATTAAAGTCCCCTAGAAGTTTTTTTAATATATTTAGCGCACCTTTATTGGATGCATAAATGTTTACCAGGGTTGTATCCTTTTGTTGAATTGATCCCTTTAGTATTATGTAGTGACCTTTGTTGTCTCTTGTGATGGCCTTCATTTCAAGTCATATTTTGTGGATATGACAACTACTATTCCAGCTTTTTTTCCTCCCATTTGCATGGAAATTTTTTTTTTCATCCCTTCACTTTCATCCTGTGTGTGTCTTTTGTTTTGAGGTGGGTCTCTTGTAGACAGCAAATAGTTGGGTCATGTTTTTGTATTCATTCAGCTACCCTACACCTTTTGATTGGAGCATTTATTCCATTTACACTTAGGGTTATTATTTAGAGGTACTTATTTATAGCCATTTTAATTCTGTACCAGAGGCCTGATGACAAAGATATGTGCAAGAATGGGCCTTCCTTCCCCTGGATGCTGGCAGTGCCTTTGCTCCTGCTGGAGCCGCCTTTCCAACTTCGCTCCAGCCCAGAGCTGTCTTTCTGCCTTTGATCTGGCCCAGAGCCACCTTTCCGCCTTCCCACTTCCCACACTGCCCAGAGACCCAGAGTGGCTGGGGTGGTGCGGAATGCCTGTGTCATCACCATTGCAACAACATAAACGTCTTGCCTCGCCCCCAGCCACTCAGTACCTGCATATGCAAATTAACCCACCATCTTTGTTGGGTTAATTTGCATACGTATGCCTGATTTGGCTGGTGGGTGTCTTGAAGATATGGTCAATTTGTATATTTCTCTTTTGTTAGTGTAGATGACTAGGTTTTTCTGTCTCTTCTCAGCAATTCCTTATAGCAGCAGTCCCTTTAGCATTTCTTGTAATGCTGTCGTGGTGATGATGAACTCCTTTAGCTTTTTTTTGTCTGGGAAGCACTCTATTTGACAATCTATTTTGAATGATAGCCTTGCTGGATATAGTAATCTTGGACTCAGATCCTGGTTTTCCATTACCTTGAGTACTTCATGCCATTCCTTTCTGGCCTGTAGAGTTTCTGATGAGAAATCAGGTGTCAGCTTTATGGGAACTCCTTTGTAGGTAACAGTTTTTTTTGTTTTGTTTTTTTCTCTTGCTGCCTTTAAGATTCTCTCTTTGTCTTTAAATTTTGGCATTTTAATTAAGATGTGTCTGGGCATGGGTTTGGGTTATTCATGTTTGGGTTTCTCTGTGCCTCCTGAGCTTGAGTGACTTTTTCTTTTACCAGGTTAGGGAAGTTTTCTACCATTATTTCTTCAAACACCTTTTCTATTTCTTTCTCCCTTTCTGCCTCTTCTGGCGCACCTACTATTCTAATGTTACATTTCACTTTGTCCCGCAGCTCCCTTAAGCTGTCCTCCTGATTTTAATTGTTTTTTTCGGTTCTCTAATTGAGTGATATTGTCAACTCTGTCTTCTAATTCATTGATTCAGTCCTCGGCTTCCTCTAATCTGCTGTGTATGCCTTTCAATGTCTTCTTTATTTGTGTTATGCCATTGTTTATCTCAGGCTGTTCTTTTTTTCATAGTTACTATGTTTTTTTCATACTGTTGAGCATTTTAAAAATCATTACTCTGAACTCTGTTTCAGATAAATTTCTTATCTCTGCTTCATTTATCTCTTCTGGAGAAATCTCTAGTTCTTATATTTGGGGGTTGTTTCTTTGTTTCCTCATTTGGACAGTGTTAAAGGCTGTTTCTGACTAATTGGATCAGGCAAAGATTCAAAACCTGTATAGACCACCTCTGTCACCAGACTAACAGGATTCTGACTTGAATTGCCCTCAGGCAATCATCCTTAGGTGTGCCAAGAGTGTTTTCAACAGAGTGGGGGCAGTTGCTTCTGAATGGAGTCTAATTGTTACTTTTAATATCTTAAGTGGCCTCAGGGCAAGGTGTTTTCCAATAGGGTATGTCGACTGTTTTCCCCACAGGCAAGGCAGATGTCTGTGTGGGAAAGATGTGTGAAGGAATGGCTCAACCCAGGAAACTTGGCATGTCTGCCTTTTGAGCTCTATCCCCCAAGTCCCCACTTCTGGGTTCTGCTCTCACAGCTCCAGTCCAGTCTACTCACCCTCCCTCTAC
>PVJC01045010.1:0-13860 GCA_004026665.1 Murina feae | reverse complement strand
TGTGCAATCGTGGGCCCTCCGGTGGGAAACGTCCAGGCCTGCACTCACCAGCCTTCCCACCCCCCAATGCATGGACCCTGAGGGGCTGTGGGCAGCCTGAAAATGGCTCTCAGCCCCTCACCCAGGCTGGCCAGGCATGCCAGCAGGTGGACATCCCCCCGAGGTGTCCCAGACTGCAAGAGGGCACAGGCCAGGCTGAGGGACCCCCACCCCCCAAGTGCACAAATTTTTGTGCACCGGGCCCCTAGTGTCAATATAATTTTGAACTCCAGTTTCTTTAATTTAGGCTATAAAAATACAAATAGATCTATTTGACAATTAATAGTTAATAATTTTAGGTAAATTTCAACTTGGATTAAAGGCAAATTAATAGACTACTCGAATTGCAACAATGTTAAAAATTAGTCTTCCTATCACCAACATTCAGCATCTATTTGTAATGTCCAGATCAGAAAGAATGAACAAAGGAAGTAAGGGAGACAGAATTCCATACTGGTAAATTAAAATTGGGTATTAAATTACCCTGTATCAAATGTCATCCCTGCCACCTACAAGCTCTATGACCTAGGGGAAATTACTTTTCATCTCTCTGAAATTCCATTTTATCACCTACAAAATGATAGATACTAGTGTAGGTATTCAGAATAAGTCACCCCAAAATGTGCCTCTGTTTTGTGTGGATTGTTTTGAGCTCAAGCCACAGAGATCCTTTGGGCTCAAGAGAAACATCTGCCTATCCTCCCCAAATACCTGGAAGAACCTAAATGATAGATTATCAGAGATAACCTTTTGAGCTATCTATGTGGCAGGGCAAACTACTAATTACTGAAAATCCGCTCTTTTTATTCTTCTCCAAAGATTGTCCTCCCCTCTGAAGCCCCAAGGTGCCTTATCTCATCCGTAGCTGAGAATGCCATATATACCTCATTTTAACTTTCTGCCCCTCAACTTCTCATGTATGTGAGGTTTTATGCACATGCATATGTAAATACTAGGGCCTGGTGCACAAAAATTTGTGCACTTGGGAGGTCCCTCAGCCCAGCCTGTGCCCTCTCGCAGTCTGGGACCCCTCTGGGGATGTCCACCTGCTGGCGTGCCTGGTCAGCCTGGGTGAGGGGCTTATGGCTGTTTGCAGGCTGACCAAGCACCCCAGTGGGATTCTTCACCCCATTGGGGTGTGGCCAACCTGGGTGTGGGGCTGAGGGCCATTTTCAGGCTTTCAGGCTGCCCACAGTCCCTTCAGGTTTTGGGTCCCTACTGGGGTACCTGGCCAGCCTGGGTGAGGGGCTGATGGCTGTTTGCAGGCTGGCCAAGGCCTCCAGTGGGGTCCCTCACCCCATTGGGGTGTGGCCAGCATGGGTGATGGGCTGAGGGCTGTTTACTGGCTTTCAGGCTGCCCACAGCTCCCATTGACCCAATGTCCCAGCAAGGCTGGCTGGAAGCAGGTTTCTGGGGTTTGTTCATCTTCTATAATTGATACACTGTTGCTTTAAGCTGAGGCCTAGGCAGGTAACGAAGCTGCCTGTCTGCTTCAGCTCTGTGGCTTCTATAATTGAAAGAATGTTGCCTTAGTTAGAGGCTCAGCTGGCCTAGGCAAGCAATTTCCTCCATCGCTGGTGCAACAGAAACTGCTGTTTGGTTCAGCTCCGAGGCTTCTATAATTGAGACAATGTTGCAAATATGTTGTTGCCTGAGCCTGGAGAAGCCGAGCCGGCCAGTAGACAATTTACTCCTGCTACAACGGAAGCGTCTGTTTACTCCAGCTACGTGACTGCCGGCCTCCATCTTGGCTGGGTTAATTTGCATACAGCTGCTCTGATTGGCTGGTGGGCGTGGCTTAGGCATCCTGAAGAAATGGTCAATTTCAATATTACTCTTTTATTAGATTAGATGTAATTAAATTTGTGTGTTGTTGTTGTTTTCCTGTCAATCTGTCTCATGTAGAATTAATTATTGAACCAACTAAATAACTTGAAGGGTAGAGGAACATTTCTTCCTCCCCCACAGTAGCAAAAAATAAAAATGAAAAAAAGAAGAACTTAATTTGTGCCTTCAGAATGACCATGGGACATAACAAAGTATATGTAAATTATGCTCATAAATAAAGTAGATCCGTGTAGAATCATTGCAACCCAACTTTAGTTGAAATACCACATAGGTTTTAAGTGACAGCAATAATTCTAGAAAGGTTTCAATGACTAAGCGGGGTGTGGCATTTACGGAATAACTTTGAAGGAGAGGAATTTTGAAGATGCTTAAAGGATGGAATGTGTCATATAGGAAAGCTGGACACAAGCACATGCTCAACCATAGCAAAGACTAAGCTGGGGGAGGACATATGAGAACGGTTAGGGGAATGAAGAACATCACTGAGAGGAAGAAGAGTGTTTTTCACAAAGCCCCTCAAGTCTTCCTGTTACTGGAAAGGGGACCCTAGCCCTGAGCGGGTCTGCCTAGGGCTGGCTGGTAGCGTGTGGGTTCTTGACTTTGTGCAGGAAAGATTTCACAACACAAGTCCAGGTGATTTTTAGAGGATGTTTATTAAAGCTGGAGACAATGAAGCAAGGAAGGGCCTAGGATAGAAGAAACAGGAGAGGCACCAGATGGGGAAAGGAACCGAGGCTAGCCTGCTCTGGCTCACTAGAAAGTGAGAGAAATGGGGGCTTTCACAGGTCTAGGGGGTTAGCCCAGGACAAGCAGCTGCTGCCTATTTCTCCCTGGTTGCAAGTCTCATGGGGTCCCTTCAGAGTTTAGGAGATGCCTGTGAGGAAAGCAGGGGGAAGGGAGAGGTACAGGTGCACTCCCTGGAGGGAGGAGAGCTGGTCCCGAGAACTTCCTTTTGAGGGGGTTTAAAGGCTGGGAGGTTAGGGGAGGTCTTAGGGAGAATCTCAATAAAATATTCATCAGCTTTATGCTGATGTACCAAAATAAGATTTATTACCTTAACTTCATCTGTCGTTGGGTGTAGTTGGCAAATGGCATTAATTGGATTTCTATCTGTCTCTGAGGAAGGTGATTTCAGCTATTCACCCTCTGGCTGAGAAGTGTAAACCATTTACTCTTAAGTCTCCCTGGCTACAGACGATAGCATTTTGCGATTTACTAGATGGCTGTAAACTGCTTGGCTATTTAATTATCTGTCTCAGTTTCCCTATTCTGCTCGTCCTGGCTTACCATCCTCTCACTGTGAGGAAATGCCTCAGTTGTCATGAGTCTATGTTTCTGCTTGATGCAGAGGAAATAGAAGAGTTAAAGTCAAGGAACCAACAAAAAGATTGCTGTCTTGTTTCAGATGTAAACGGTAGGAGCCTGGCTGAAGCTGTCCAGATGATGAGGCAATTCCAGAAGCATTGCAGAGGAATACATTCCGTGCGGGTGAAGGAAAGGGCATGGACCCAGCTTCATCACTAATGACAGCAATCCCTCATGCAGAAAATGATGTGTATCCCAGAAAGTCATCTTCGGCAGAAACATGACCCCACGTTGGACATGGCAAGATTAATGAAAATGCAAATGAGACTCCTTCAGCACTGATTCAACCAAACAATACAGGCGCATCACAACCTTATGATGGTTGTTTTTCTCCCAGTTTCAGCAACTTCTTAATCATACGGGATGATAAATCACTCTGTGCTACATCAAGAATGTCAAATCTCCTGCTTTAAGAATGATTTTTCTAATCACAGCGTTGGTTTCTAAATAGTTTACATCATTATTTGAAATGATTCACCTTCTATGAACATAAATCATTAGCATTTAGTTAGAATGTCAATCTTAGAAGTAATAACCCAGAAGAAGCAACCTTCACTTCCACTAAGCAGGCAAGAGGAAACATACATAACGCACTCAGGGTGCTTCTTAATAGACTGATTTTATAGGCAGTGTTGAAAGATGCACGCTGAGGGGGCATTGGAAATGCAATTCTTTAAAAATGATTTTTCTTGACGACTGCGACAAGGCAGTGAATTTGTGCTATAGAACAGCCATGAATTATTAGATAATCACACATCTATTCAGAATAAATAAAATTCTGAATCAATATTGGTTTAAAAAGCGAATCTGGAAGCAAACAAGAACACGAATTGAGTTTGAAGGTTATCAGTGTGGGTTTTCTAATACTTCTTTCTAAAGGCCCATGACATATTCTAATTACATTGAATAGACTCTTTATTTTCTTCCAGTCTCATAGGTTGTGCGTCTCATTATTATGTCAGCCCCTATTCCCTCACCTCCTAAAAAATATAGGTACAATTTCACAGCCAGAGAAATGAAATGAAGAGCATTTCACTCCCTCTAGATATAAAAATAAGTGACTTCATTTTGCTTTTCCATCTGCAGATTTCAGGCAATAGTACAGTAAATGAATAGAGGTTAGGAGGAAATAGTTTAGAAAATTATCATTATATAAATACAAAAATTAACTTTTGTAAATAAGGAGCAAATTATCTTTAAAGTCATAGATGAATAAAAGGCTTTCCATTGAACTTAAGAAAAATACCAAGAATTTGTCAGTTTATCACAAGCAATTTGGTAGCTAGTGATAATCTCTTCTACTTCTTTGTATTGCCTACAGGTTATTGATGATAAAAAATTAAATTGCTTATCAACTCTGACTTTTGCCACAACACAAGAAGATGAATGATAATAATCACAGAGGAAAAAATCTCTATTCCTGGGCCTGAAGGGTAGGAAAGAAAACATATTTTAGTGCATAATTTCTATCAAGGCACCAGGATCCAACAAATGAAAACTACAAGAGGAGTACACTATTAGAATCTGTCTTACATTGTAGTGCCTTTCACCAACGGTTCAGACTCACCGCTTAAAATGAGAGACGGGAATAACAGACAGCAGTTACGCACACAACCTACACCACCTGTGATCTCAATTCACAGAGCGAGAAAACCAGAGAGAAATGAGCCTTTCTTCTTTTTTAGGGCCGGGGTTGGAGGATGGGGAATGAGTGGGCTCTTGTTATAGAACAAGATAATCACTTGGAAAGGATGCTTGAACTCTTATCTCAGTCCCTAAGGGAGTCCTGTCTCCTTGGATCAAGTCAAGGACAAAATAGCTTGTAAATTTTATGAAGCTAGCATGTGTGAGAGACAAATGCTCATAAAATTTTTCTCCTCTCAGAATGGATCTTTCACAAAGAGACTGAACATATTGTAAGTTCATTGTCAAAATGAAACTTTGGACTTGTTTCTTATACATTCTGCATAGGTATAAAGGAGCGAATGAACGACTAGGCAAGGGAAATCTAGCACTCAAGAAAAGGATTTGACTCATAATCCCCCATAATGGTAATAATATAACACTGTGAAGATAAATCTATAAGTAAAAGTCTACTGGTTAGCTTCAATTCTAAAAGTATGATATCTCTCTCTCTCTCTCTCTCTCTCTCTCTCTCTCTCTCTCTCTCTCTCTCTCTCTCCCCCAAAAAAGAACAATTAAAGATTCTGAATACCAAGCTTAAAGAACATCTTCTTAAAAGCACTGAAAATCTTACAAACCAGTGAAAAAATATCAGCTCAAAATCTAAGTGAAAGTAAGACCCAGAGAAGAGGATACTATTAAAATCACTATAGACTGAAATTTACTAACTTAACATATTTATATATACTTAAGACTCAGTTTAAATATTATATGAAAAGCCAAGTTTTGGCATTGCATTTCTACATCATGTTCCATATGCTTAAGGAAAACATTGGTTTGTTTTTGCAAGAGAGCATTTAGCTAAGTTTATAAAAGTTTAACAAATAACTAACAATTTTGGAGGTCAATATTTACTGAGGCTGGTATCACATCGCAAAGGTAGGCATTGGAGTAAAATGTCAATATTATCAAGAAATCTTGCTTTGACCAGAATTATTTGACAGAGTAATCAATCAAGAAACAAATGACCCCGCTAAGTATCACAGTTAATAGACTGCCTGACCAATTAGGACAAGGTCCTTTCACAATCACTGACTTGGGTAATGATTTATTCTAGAGATCCTAATGGGTTCTGACTTAGGGGGCATCAACTCAGGTTTTCTGAAAGATCTAAAAGATGTGTTTGTAAAGACTACTTTAATTGGGTACCTTAATATTGAAACAGTAAAATCGATTTTGGCTTTCCCTCTGCATATGCACATGCATACACACACACACATACACACACACACACACACACGCACGCGCGCGCACCCCATTACCACAAATTCAAAACAAATTGGCATTTTGAATGCTTAAAATCAAACACTGGTCTCCTGAAAATGTATTCCACAAGTGTCTCTTATTGTCAAAGGAAATTCTGCTTCCTGAGAAATATGCAACTATGAGAATATTCTGCATGTTTACACACTCTGCCACAACCTCTTCTAAAACACAGGAAACATAAACACACTAACCAGTTAAATACACATTAAAATTTGTCAATAATACTAAACTACAGTCCAATAAAAATTTTCCTTGCAGGCATATATCTCTCTTATTCTTATGGCTTTATGGAAGATATCTAAAGAAAGCAAAAATGATTCATTCTTTCCTTCTTATTACTTTGATATAAAACAAGTAATCTGCTAAGTATTATGTCAGAAATATTTTAAAATAATATTTGTATTTTTTGTTTTAAGGATGATTACAACTTTTAGGAGTTCCTGAGATAGAAGGGAAAAAAATGAGTGTTTTATAGTTTTTTTGAATGCAGTGGTTAAAACTGTGATGATTGAGGGCAGCTGGGGAGAGGTCAATGAGGGAAAAGGGAAACGTATGTAATACTTTAAACAATAAAGAATTTAAATTAAAAAAAAAACTGTGATGATCACAATGATTCATAGAGATAATCTTCCATAATAGAACTTTCCATTCTGAAGGTATATCTCATTTTTGAAAAAAAACTTAAATCAAAGTTTTTTAAGTTTTTTAAAACTTAAAGTAGAGTTTTATTTTTTAATTTTATAATAATAATTTTGGCACATAATTAAATTATTATTTAAAATAAAATCAGAATGTATTCATTATCTTTTACGTTTGCAATTAAATGTAGTTCTATTGTTTCATCAATAAAAAACAAACAAACAAATAACTTTCCTTTTTGATAACTGAAGAACTTATCTCGATTTGTTAAAAAAAAGTAAAGTAAAACTTCACCAGGAGAATAAATAATAAAGGTGAACCAGGTTAACTAATTACCAGGTTTTTTGTTTAAGTTTTCCTTTTGCTTAGCCATGTTACTCCTTCCAGCTCATATTCTCAAATTCCAATCACTATCTCATGTAAACAGTCCACTTTCCTCAGTGGGCTCTGAGCTGCTAGCATAGTATGTATCTATGTTTAAAATAAAATGGAATAGTTTAGTTTTTTTCTAGTAAGGGTGGTTCTGACTACATGAAGAGTTTTCTTCAAAGAACAAAAAAATTATATCTCTCAATGATTCACACTCTGGCTTAAAGCCAGGCCTGGTAACCTAGCAAAAAATTCAAATACCAAAAATTAACATTATATAGGCTTTCCTTTAGTTCTAGGAGGAAAGAAAGAATTCCTGGGCTCTTTGTACTCATAGGCCAAAACATAACCTATCCACATCTGAAATAACTATTTTAGAAAGAACATCACTTTAAAGATTTGTTTATTGGAATTTATTTCACTTAAAACAATTCCACTCATTTCTAACTTATTTTATCAGTCCAGCTGCTGGAACTGACTCAGGCCCAGGTAGCTTATTGATCAGAATATTCCTAAGTATGGTTTCCTATTGTGAAGATGGCCAAGTGAGTGTGTGAATATATGCCTACATATGACCTCTTTCATGCAATTTATATAGACTAAGTATTCCTGCTCCCACTTACCTTATCAGGCAAAACAAACTATGATAAAATGTAAATATGTAGCCACAGAAGTAGAAAGAAACAAGTGAATGGGGATGGGTTGATAAGCAAACATGTACCATGAATTTTTGAATGGAAACATACTGGGTTAGGTAAGGAACTGGGTCCATTTTGCACAAGGCGTCCTTATTCTCTGGTTACAAAAGCTAGGGGTTAATATTTGAAAGCTCTTAAGAGAAATTTAAGAATATTATGAATGTCTAGGTACAACCAAAAGCCTCATATTAGAAGTGCAAAAAAGCATAATGTCGATGGAACACAGAGTCTAAGATCTAAGTCTAATCCTGGCCAGCACTAACAGAGTGACGTGGGAAAATCCTTTAACCCTTTGGAGCTTGAAGTATAAAATGAAGTGATTGAAGATGACCCCCGTGATTCCTTCAGGCTCTAAACAGCCAGCATATGATAGGTCCTGCATAAATGCTTGTTGAATAAAAATACCTACAACTGCCAAAGATGGAGGGACAGAGACTACAGGATGCAGCCTACCGACATGGCTCCGATCCAAAGTGTAGAGAATGAAGAATCACCAGGGACCTTCAGAGTCAGTCTCATTTAGACATGGCGCGAAGTAACAGAATCTCTGAAACAGAAACCAGAGCAATCCTAGCAAGATTATTATATACAGGTTGTACTCAGAGCATTCAACCAAAATTCAAAGGTGTCTCTGGGTTTCCTGCAGCGATTAAACAGAAAGCTGAATATCACTCAATAGAGAAGCTTGGATGTGGGATCAGAGTGGGACTGAAGTAGGCCAGTGAGAGGAACCAGTGCATAGGAGACAGAGAAAAGTGAGAATGGGAGAGAAAATTTAATTCCCCTGTTTAAGTAAAAGAAAACCTAGCATTTAATAACTCCCAACTGAATGCAAGTTGTCCCAACAAATAATAATTAACCAGTTTTGTTGGTTATATGAAGGAGCTTGCATATGGCAAGGGGAAGACCTAAACTAAGAAGCCTATTAGGAAAGAGAAGTGAGTAGGACTGGGGGTGTGGTCTCACTCTGATATGGAGAAATCACTTCAGTTTTCTTGTTGGATTTGGTAGCCACCAAGCAAGTGGAGGGGCCAAACCAGTTTTATCAAATACTTCAAACTTTATTCTCTATCGAAGGGTAGCAAAGCCATCTAATGAGAAATTATAGGTTCACCTCATTTGCTAAAGAAGGGAATCAAATGTTAAAATCAAAATATAAAGTCTTTTTAAAAATAGAAAACATGCCCTAGCCAGTGTAGCTCAGTAGATAAGAGCGTCAGCCTGCAGACAGAAGGATCCCAACGTTTGATTTTGGTCAAGGTCACATGCTTGGGTTACAGTCTTGATCCCCAGAAAGGGGCATGCAAGAGGTAGCCAATCAATGGTTCTCTCTCCTCATTGAAGTTTCTTTCCCTCCACCCTCTTTCTCTCTCCTCTTTCTCTCTTTCTGAAATCAATAAAAATATATGTAAAAAAAAGAGAAAACATGCAATTTGTGTCAGATCTTTACTATACTTGTACAAGTTAGTTAGCTGCTTTATGCAACAGTTTCCTCATTTATAAAATAAGAAAATAAAACAGACCTCAAAGAGTTGTTGGGTAGATTAAGTGAATTAGCATATATAAAGCAATTAGCAACACACAGTGTTATATAAATAACTATTTTGCTACTGTTGTTGTAGTTGTCACAGAGCAACACAACTAAAGACCTAGGTAGCTTTTTATAGTACATAATATTTAGCCTTATTGTTTCTCAAAAATAAAAATAAATAAAATGAAATGAAATAAAATGAACTCCACTTCAGAAGAGCCAACTTTAACAGTTTTTGAATAATTTTAAAGAGTAGGCAGACAAAGTCCAAACTACTTCAAGAATCAATACTGAAAGATATACTAATTTCGGTCACTTAAACCAAGCTATGAAAAACAAAAATGAAGGGTGTCCTACTTAACACTGTGGAATAGTTGATTGTAGTCAATGCTTGAAAGAGAGAGGAAGCCAACTTGGATTGCCAGGGAAGTAAAAGCTCCAAAGTAAAGGAAGAGGTATTTCCCAGGGAATCAGAAATCAACTTTATATAACACTAGAGGCCCGGTGCACGAAATTCATGCATTTGGGGGGTGTCCCTCTGCCAAGCCTGCGCCCTCTTGCAGTCCAGAAGCCCTTGGGAGATGTCTGACTGATGACTTAGGCCCACTCCCAGCAGTCAGACAACCTTAGTGCTGCCACAGAGGCGGGAGAGGTTGCCATCATCACTGCTGCATTCACCAGTCGTGAGCTGGGCTCAGGGCCTCTGGCTGACTGCCACTCCTCCTGTGGGAGAGCACTGACCACCACGGGGCGGCTCCAGCATTGAGCATCTGCCCCCCTGGTGGTCATAGCTATGGTCATTCCACTGTTCAGTCAATTTGCATATTAACCTTTTATTATATAATAATATATAGGATGTTGTACCTGAAGAAGAAAAAATTGTTTTTTCCCCTTTAAATTTACATTTTCTGCCTAAAGATGCTTCTAGAGTTTCAGGAATTTCTGTTTGGAGCCAAACTTGTTTTAGCAATAATTTTTCCACTGGTACAGCTCTAGCTAACAATGACATCATGGCAAAGAGAAAATGTAAGGAGCAATTAAAATTAGAGCAGAATATTTTAACTCTGGCAGTTTGACACTGAGGACATTTTTTATTTTATTTTGGGACAAAATATAATTTGACACAAAGTAAAATTAGATTGGATAGAAATTATTATCACAAAATAAAACTAATAATAATAAAGATATATATGAAGTGTTTTGTTTTGTTTTTCAAGTTAAAAAAAAAAACAGACTGAAGAATCACATATTGTTAGTAACTCTGAAAACTGCAAAAATTAACCTTGGAAGAAATTAAGCTTTTAAAGAAATCATTAACTGAAATCAGAATTGACACTAGCTAAAAATTCTCATGGTAAAAATTTATTGACCAACCCTTGGTAAAAGAACTATATTGTCTAGCAAAAATTGATATGAAAACACTGGATTGGATAGAAATAATGACCACAAAATATTCAATGAAGTTGATGACCCTTGTTGTAGACAAAACATAATCAATGGATTAAATCTTTATTTTAAAATTGACACAGAAAATGTTGTAGTCTGAGTAAAATAAGTTTAGTAGGATAAAATAGATAAAACTATAAATAGTTTAACACTGCTATACAAAAATTAAAGAATCAAGATAATAGAATTTACTATTTCCTCTCCCAAAAGAACACTATACTGACTCAAATATATTAATGTTGGTATAAATCTGATTTAAAGATTAGTATTTAGAAACTGTCATAGTATCCTCAGGCTTAAATTGGGTCAAAATGAAAGAATAAAAATGTGGGGGTCAAAAGAGTAAGGTCAACACAGTCAACATCCAAAAAATAACACTCTGACCATTAGGCTAATATAATATTTGCTTTTGTGATGGGTCATGCATTTATGTACTAAATTAACTAAACCTGATTAAATCAGTACATTAAATAAAGTGTCATTATAGAAAAACATACTATTAAATTGTCGGTATTTGTATTTTGAACATTTAAATAGTGGTTTGTGTTTTGCTCACTTCATTACTTGATTTTGGAAATAGAAATAGTTATAAACAGACTCTTCTGTAGAGAATGGACTTACATTACAGAAAGCTTATAGTGTTTAGGTAAATAGCTCAAGCATAAAAGCCAATGAGGTAGCTACTGTAGGTTATCTAAATGAGAAAGAACAGTGCCTTGAATAGTGATGAACTAGAGATGGTGAGACTAGAGCCTCTATTAACGATGAGAAGGACGATAGGGAGACAAGAGCAGATTTGGTGGGGAGTGAATTAAATAAGGAAGTCTGAAGCAAGATAAAGCAATCAGAGCCAGAGATGTAAACTTAGTAGTTAACAGCATGTTTATGGTGTTTAAAACTATAGAACCAGATGAAATTACCTAGAAGAGTACAGAAAGACAAAATACATTCTGGGGGCAACCCAACATTCAGACGCTACCTGTTGAAGAGGAGGAGACATGTGTTAAGGTCACAAGCTGAGAGGGAAGGATGGGAAGAAAACAAGATGTTTGGGGTGAACTGGGGTGATAAGGCATCAGTAGCTATGTGTTATTTCTCCTGGAGGACTCTTAAGAGGGGAAAATAAGCCACTTGAAAGCAGGTGGAAATTTTCAGACACTTAAAAGAAAGACCCAAAAAGTCTTCAACAGCAATTAGTATTTATTAACTAAATACTGAGGTGTCCCTAGACTTTTTAAATTGAATTTATTGGTGTGACATTGGTTAATAAAATTATATAGGTTTCAGGTGTGCAATTCTATAATTCATCATCTGTATATTGTGTTATCATGTAACTTTAATAGACTGTCATTAAGTTTCTTAGACGAGGTTAGCACTTAACACTCAGACTATGGCTTACCACGTTTCTTGTTCGGTAAGTAAGAGCCTGATGGTTCTTCTAGGAAAAAGCACAAAGCACATATCTTTATTTGCAGGAGTTGGTGACTCTCCCCATCCTAGAAATCCTACTCCTTAGACTTTACCACAGAACAACATAAGGTCGGTTGGACTGGCTGAATTGATTTTTAACACCCAAAGTCACTGATACTGAGAATTTACTTTAAAGAAATGAAAATAACTGCATGAAGGTGCTGGAATAAGAGGTCTGGGTATGGGGGAATAAAGCTATAACTCTTCCATTTTTACCCATGTTCTGTACTACATGGACAATATACAAAGTCATGAGATGTTCAGCACCAAGAAATGAAGCTCTTCATTTACTTTCACTTTGTTACCTTACAAAGTTAATAAGGCATATTAGTCATCAAAAACTTTATATGCATTAAATACCTTTAATTACATGTAGAATAGCAAGCATAGATTAGAGAAAAGAGATGTAATTCGAATTCAGCAGCCACAGTTTACCCACATTCTGTGTGGCCTTCTGCTTGAACAGAAGCCCCCATATGATAGTTACAAAATAGCCTATTAAGTTTGTAAGATATTATTTTTATGTTTACTTTGGGGGGAAGGGTAGCAAGATCCATACTGCTAGCACCCTAAGGACTTAAGGTTCAAATAACCCCATACACATGTGAAACAAAGATATTAATACTTTCTATGAGCATGCTTTATCAGACTTGTCCACCTGTTAATAAAAGCTGTTGAAAAATAAAAATTCCAACTATCAACCTGATGGGCAGAAATTACCACACTGGTATCAGCATCAATGCTTCTCATCCATCCAACAATAGATCACTGAGTCAGAGTTAGGATAGAGATTCTAGGGAAAGTGAACATTTGTAAACCTTTCACTCAGGGAAAATAATAGTGATCATTAAAATAGCAAACAATTTTTGAGCACTTATTAAGTGCCATGCTTCAATTATATTACCTCAATATATAATACTCACAAAAGCCTTTGCCACAGGCACATAATCAACTCTCTTCTTTTAAAAAAATTTTTTTATTGATTGCAGAGAGGAAGGGAGAAGGAGAGATAGAAACATCCATGATGAGAGAGAATCACTGATTATCGATCAACTGCCTCCTGCACTCCCCTAATGAGAATCAAACCCACAACCCCTGGGCCTGTGCCCCAACTAGGATTGAACCATGACCTCCTGGTTCATGGGTTGCTGCTCAACCACTGAACCACACTGGCTGGGCTCAGTTCTCTTCTGAAAATGAAAAACTGAGATTTCTAGAGGCAATGTGAACTTTAGGATCTAATCTCTGCTTACAGCTGCCTTGTTAGTAAGTGGGGGATCTGGATTCAAGCCGAGGTTTGTGTGGCTTCAGAGTACATGCTGAACCAGTAACTAGCCTCTAGTACTATCAAATTTATGATAAAATAAAGAATATACATAACATTGTCAGGACATCCCCTGAAAATGCTGGATCCCATTCATTAGCAGGCTAAGCAGCATCTGACTTCCCAGGTTTTTTATTGGGGACATACAGGTTTCAGCCTTACCATTTGGTAAGCCCACTACA
>PVJC01045009.1:0-13858 GCA_004026665.1 Murina feae | reverse complement strand
TTCTATTTTTGTTTAGTGACTTTATTTTAAAATACTTCAATAAGTTTTTAAGGATGTTCTGGAAAGTGAAATTTTCTCATAGCCGAGTGCTAAGTATGTTTATGTTTCAACTTTAAAACCACCATACACTTAACATAGTGTATACCTGGTAGTCTAGTTTGATACATTTTTGTCTAATAAATATATGCTTTAAAAGTTCCGGTACCAGGGTTAGTGTCTCATCTGAACATACTGAACTTACCAGGTTCTTGTAGCTACTATAGCACCTACCACATTTTATTACATCTTCTTGTCTTCTCCCCTTCCTTTGATGTCAGTGCTTGCTCATTAACTTTATTATTCTTTACCAGAAGCCCGATGCATGAAATTCGTGCAAGGGGCTCGGTTCCCGCCACCGCTTTGGCAGCCTCTGTCTTGGCTTCCGCCCACTGCAGCTTTGTCCAGAAGGTCGTCCAAAAAGACATGCAGTCTAATTAGCATATTACACTTTTTTTATTATAGTATTCAAAATAGAATATTTTTTCAGGAAAATTGTTGAAAGAGTAAAAAGTATATACAGTTTTATTATTTAGTCTCTATTATTTAAATATAATACACCTTTACTAATCACATGTTAATTTCAGTATCAGTATACTTGGAGAGTGTCTGGAGACTCCTTAGTGAAAACATTAAGTTGAAGTTGTCTGCCATCAGTTGAATAGGCTTACAGACAAAATTTGAATCCTTCCTCAAAACTTCATAGGAGCAGGTAGCAAGCCTTAAAACTCTGTAAGAAATTGACAGTATTTAAAGAGAATTTTGATAAGTGTGAAAAATTAGAGATCTTCTAAACAGCTGAAGGGTAACAAGTTGCTGTGTATTTACAATTGTCTTTGCATCTCATAGCTAGTAGAATAAATTGAATTTCATATTATATAATTACATAGTAGTAGATGCTTTTGGTGGCTCACATAATATACCCTTAGTCATCAGTTTTGGTGGACAGACACTGAGCTCAGAGGCCCCAGGCCTGACAGAGTTTCTCTTTAAATGTGTGTTGCTTTCTTTTCTACTTTCTGCCTTTCTGCAACACTGCTGGAGTCCACTGTGGGTGTCCCCTTATTCAGAGCCTAAGTAAGTATAGAATAGAAGTACCAGTTGTTAACCAGTTGTTAACATTTAGTTAATGGAGGATGGTGACTGATAAATGTTCCAGCCTTGCAGCCGGTAGGTGAACAATTCCAGAGGCCTTCTAGATGCTTCTATGTTGTCCACAGCAGCAACCTCAGTAATACACTCTGGTGTTAGCATTTTCTCCTTTCTTGTCTTGTTCCCCACTCCCTCACTCCTGTTTCCTAGGATTCTCTTCCATATAAACTATTTGTACTTAGGTCTTTGTATTAAGTTATATTTTCTATAGAATCTAAATTATTAAAGCCAGAAAAAGTGTTACAAACCATCATAGATAGATTTATTAAAATATCATTAATCAAAATATTTGTTTCAAAAACTTTACTTCCTGTGGTTTTATACTGACACTGGTATATGGCTACATCTGAAAGATGTTGCTAAACTGAGGAGGACTTTTCTTTGAGTATTTAGAAAAATTTTGTTTGCCTGCTTGTTTTTAGTGGGCAGTTATTACCAATCTGCTACTGAGAGCCCTGTCACTACATAAATATTAAATTAGAGATTAATGAAAATATTGTTGTATAAGAACAATAGCACTAAAAGGGAAAACTTTTGGGTTTAAAATCAGTGTTCAGGCCAAGACTTTGAGACATACGCATACCTGACTGTGTATGTGAGGGTATGTTTGTACGCTTATTATTTTTCTTGATCTGTTCAAATTAGAAGGCTATTAGTTTGATTTTCAACTCAGTACTTACTGAACTCTACGCTTAAAATAACCAGTTGGTTTTAAAATTTTAAATAGATAAGTGTTGTTATAGTTGAACTCTATAATTTAAGTTTATTCTGTCATCAAACAGTTGCCTACATTTGAATGTGAGACAAGAAAACTTAGATCTTTATGTCTAAGGACATTGAATGAACCCACCTTGATAACTTTTGTTTACTCTTTTGCTTGAAGAAGAAAATGTATATTCTTAGAAAATTCAGATTTAGAAAATTATGTTACGGTCATTTGTTTAGCCAAAGCGTTCTCACACCTCTCTTTATAAGAACTCACATTGATATTTCAGTTTTCATATTAAGTGTGATGACTGATTTAATTTTTAAAAAAGATAGTTCTGGAAATAATACAGTGCCCAGATAATGTAGTCAGTTTATAATTTTTATTCAGAACATTTCATAAAGACTCCAAACTTTGGAGAGGCTTTCAAGGTAGTTTCTTTAGTAACATTTTTGCCCTAGGATCACAGAAGTACAGTATACCTAGAGCAAGTTCAAATGTATAAATAAAGTTATTTAACTTGCTTGCTCACTTATATGGCCCTCTCATCCGTCAACCCCTTTTCAAAACAGGGAACTGATACATATAGAGAGATCCAAAAGTATAGTTAACTTAATTCATTTTTTTCCTTGTTTTTAGTGGGAGATTTTGATAAGATCTGGCGAGAACATTGTGAGGATGAGGAAACACTTTGTGAATACGCTGTTGCAATGAAAAATTTGGCAGATAATCATTGGGCAAAAAGTTGTGAAGGTGAAGGACGTATTGAATGGTGTTGTAGGTGAGTGTTTTTATGAACTAACATGTTTGGTTTCTAATGTATTGTTGACACGCTTCAATTTAAATAATGCTATGCATAACTTATTGTACCAAAATAGAAGTGTTTGAAAACAGTTGATATCTTTTAAACAACTTCATGCCCCTTGCTTCACTTCTAGATTTATTTCATTCATCTTTATAAATCAAAATGTTTTTCTTTGATATAACTTAAAATTTCTGCTTCAGCTTTTTAAAAGAATAGCTTTAAAAGTACATTTAACACATTTAACATTAATATGATAAAGTATGAAATTTAACATGACTCATCATTAATAAGTTATAGTATAGAAATTTCTTTAGATAAAATATTCACATTTGGATTCAAGTAAAAGTAAGTACTTTTCTGTAATTTAAAATTTGAAGACCTCTTAAAATCCTGAAATTTTTTTGTGTGATTCAGGGTATTCCAACTTTTATATTGACTTTGGGTAATGTTTATTTTCTCTAGTATAGGTTCTAATATTAAAAACATCAGAAAGTGAAATACTGATGCTCAGTTCTTAAAAGTTGATAAAATTATAGGAATGAATATGTATATTGACTAAATTTTAAAATGTATTTCTAGAAAACAGCATTATCTTTCATAGACAATAAGTTTGTGATAACTTTAGGTTTGTATTTTATATATAATTTTTTATTAAAAATTTCAGTGTTAATCTCTTAAAAATGATGGAATAGTGTCTATTTCATTCAACAGATGATCTAGAGAAAAAGATGTATTTAAATTAGTTATTTTATTCATTTAATAAGTAATGTTTAGTGTTGTCTGCTATTAGTCATATCACAGACACTGGGAGTACAACAATCAACCCAACAGGCAAAATCCTTGCTCTCATGGAGCTTATATGCTAGTGGGGATTAGAGGCAAGAAATAATACATAAATTAAATACGTAATAGGTCAGAAATGGTAAGTGCAATGAGAAAAATAAAGTAAGGAAAAATAAAATAGTTTTAAGTAGGGTAGACAAAGAAGACCTCACGGAAATAATGTGTGTAAAGACCTGAAGGAGGTGGGAGAACAAGCTCTAATAATTCCCCAGGCCTTGAGGCAGGAGCATGCTGGCATGTTTCAGAAACAGCAAGGAGACCACCGGGGTGGCCAGAGCAGAGTAAGAGGGGGAAATGGTAGGAAACAAGATAATGAACAGCTGGTTTTTGGGGGGCTTGTGGGCCCTTGTGAACACATTGGCTTTCACTCTGCATGAGCTGAGAATTCACTGGATGTTTTAAGAAGAGGAGTGATAGAATTTTATTAGCCTTTGGAAATATGCATTCTTAAGAATTAATTGCTCTGTTAAGGTAGCCCTATAGTAGGGCAGGGTGTAAGTAAGGAGACCCAGGCACAAAGTTACAGTGAAACAGTTTTTCTTAGAGGGTGAGGAAGTGAGTGGATAGGATGGTGTTGTTGGATTAATGCTCAAATGATTATAATGACTTAATAGCATGACAAGTGAGATGAAGGTGTATATATTGTGGTGATTATGATAATGTGTAAGAAGGAAGTTGAATGTGAGGTGGGTAAGGTGCAGTGAATAAATAGGTGGTACCCTTAATGAGTTCTGGAATCAAAGAACTGTGGAGTTGGGAAACTATAGGAAGGAATCAGAATAATAGGAAATAGGATACTTGGAATTAAAATATTTTGGTGGGGGCGCAGTTATAGAGAGAAAATGGTTCTAGAGAGAAAATGGTTATAAATCTGGCTTTTCTAAGAATACACATTTTCTTCCTCAGTCTAAGAAATACAAAATAAGGTGTACTGCTAAACTAAATATTTCCCTTCTAACACAGAAGAATAATGTGATCCAGTCAGGAAATCAGCACCATCACTATTTAAAACCATTATTCTTGCGTTTTAGCAGCGCTGCTTTTAAATTAGTACTGCAACCCGGCAGGTGGGGCTCAGCGGCTGTCGACCTCTGAACCAGAAGGTGACAGTTTGATTCCGTTCAAGGCCCATGCCTGCCTGGGCAGTGGGCTCAGTCCCTGGTAGGGGGCATGCAGGAGGCAGCTGACTGATGATCGTCTCTTATTGATGTTTCTATCTCTCTCTCCTTCTCCCCGGTAGTTAAGGCAAGTTCTCAGTCCTTATTTTTTAAATGGATTTTGATATTCTTACAGGAGTTTTCTTGTACCTTCCACTTGAATAATGAATCTTGTCTCCCACTTCACTCTTCTTTTTCCTCAGATATATGTTTTTATCAACAGTTACTGTATCTATCAATGTTCTGAAAAGTTATTTTAGGTCAGATTTCTGAAAAAGAACATTAATAAGAATTTAGTTTAAACTGTTGAAAAAGAACAGTGGGTGGCAAAATATGATAAAAGATTTTACTGAGGGAAGTTGTCCCAAGAGGAGTTTTATAACGACTACTTTAAACTTAAAAGTAGGTTGGGGGAAAAGCCTTCAAAACAATATTGAAACTTGAGTTCTCTGTAGTTAGTTATAACTTGGGTTATATATACTTCCTTTCTCGGTTGACAGTTCTAAGGCAGCAGTGTCACTTTGAAAGCTAAAGGGGGCTTTAAAAAGGGTAACAAGTTCGTTTCCAGTTTGTTGTACCTAAAACTTTATTGGAATTTGGCATGTGAGTTAAGTCTTGCTGACATTACCCTGCTAAAATTTTGTTGACTGGTTAACTTGAAGAATTCTACATAAGATTTCTTAAAAAAAAATTATTTGTAATATGAAGTATTAAAAACTAGGCACAAAATACAATATAAAGTTATAGTTGTAACTTTAAAAATTTGCCTTTTGTAACTCTTAACACACTGAGAAACATACACACTATTTCTTGGGCCATTTGAAAGTAAACAGGTAACATTTCAACCTAACACATTTCTTTTTTTTTTTAAATATATGTTTTTATTGATTTTTTTTTTTTACAGAGAGGAAGGGAGAGGGATAGAGAGTTAGAAACATCGATGAGAGAGGAGCATCGATTAGCTGCCTCCTGCACACCCCTTAATGGGGATGTGCCCGCAACCAAGGTACATGCCCTTGACCAGAATCAAATCTGGGACCCTTCAGTCCGCAGGCTGACATTCTATCCACTGAGCCAAACCGATTAGGGCTCAACCTAACACACTTCTTAAGAATAAGGACATTCTTCTACAAAACCATAATGCTATAAGCACATTTAGACAACAGTAATTTCCTAAAATACCTATTTCATGAATTTAGATTTTTCTCATTGTCCCCAAAATTTTCATAATTTGTTTTTCTAAATCCAGTCAGGGCTCTTGCATTGCATTTGATGATTACGTTTTTTCAGGTTTAATGTTTTTGTTTTCCATTAACATTAAGTTTTTAGAGAAATGTTAGTTGATTTGTAAAATAGCTCATAGTCTGTAGTTTGTAATTGTTGGTTCAAGGTGGTAAATAGCATTGTTCAATTATTCTATATTTCCTCACTAATTTTTTTTTGGCTT
Source organism: Murina feae (assembly GCA_004026665.1). Taxonomy (NCBI): domain Eukaryota; kingdom Metazoa; phylum Chordata; class Mammalia; order Chiroptera; family Vespertilionidae; genus Murina; species Murina feae. Next base: position 7,712 of record PVJC01045009.1, on the reverse strand, counting down.
TTCATTCTTTTAATTTCCAAGAGATGTTTTAAAGATACTATTTTTCTCAATTTTTCTACAATAATTATTTGCTTCTTTAGAGATTTTATTTTTCTATTGAAGTTCTCCGTATTTTTATCTATTTAGTTAATATTTTTCTCTATTAAAAAATTAAAGCAGTTATTTTAAAGTTTTTGTTTTCCTATTCCAACATTGTTTACCTGTGAGTCTATTTCTTTTGGCTGTTTTTTCAATCATGTTTATCTGCTTAATTTATGACTAGTAATTTAAAAAGTACATACACTAGCATTGTATTTAGAAGAGACTGGTATAAATATTATTTTTCCCAGAGAAGGCATGCTTTTTTCTGACAGGCAGCCAGGATGAGAGACAGAACAGTTTGATCCCATCAGATGTTAAGCTGGACTGAAGGTAGGTTACCTCTTTAGATAGTTTGTTCACCTCTGGCATCATATGTTTTGAGGATGAGTCCTGTTCTATGTATATTAAAAGTGCCATCCTCTAGTAGGACTCTGACCAAGGAAGAATGCAGACAATTTTCTCTACTTTTTAGTTCCACTCCAAGGCTCCAGTGCTATTCTGCTGCCTTTATGTACTCACAAAAAGAGCTATGAAGGTAAGCAGGAGAATGGCAAGAACAATCTCTGTATTTGGTGTTCTTAAGGATTCTCTGTCATACCATTTTAAGCAGCCATTAAAAGCTTGGCAGTTTTCCGTTTAATACAACAGAGTATCTCTCCCATGGAAGGCTTGATCCTCTGCTGCCCATGCACAAATGTCCAAGTGCCTGTGATCCCTTCCCATCTAGGAAAGGCTTGTGTCCCTGAATTTAGTTCCCTTAGGCCTTCTTGCATGCTCAGTTCTATCAATTTCTTTTTAAATACACACACACACACACACACACTAGGGGCCTGGTGCACAAAAATTTGTGCACTAGGCAGGGTAAGGGTCCCTCAGCCTCGCCTGTGCCCTCTCGCAGTTTGGGACCCCTCGGGGGATGTCCACCTGCTGGTGTGCCTGACCAGCCTCAGTGAGGGGCTGATGGCTGTTTGCAGGCTGGCCAAGTCCCCTAGTGGGGTCTCTTACCTCATGGGGATGTGGCCAGCCTGGGTGAGGGTCTGAGGGCCATTTTCAGGCTGCCCACAGCTCCCATTGATTCAACATTCCAGTGAGGCTGGCTGGAATCAGGTTTCTGGTGTTCATTTATCTTCTATAATTGAAACTTTGTTGCCTTGAGCAGAGGCCTAGGCAGGCAAAGAAGCCTCCTGTTTGCTTCAGCTCCATGGCTTCTATAATTGAAACATTGTTGCCTTGAGCAGAGGCCTTGGCTGGTCTAGGCAGGCAGTTTCAACTCCATCGCTGGTGCAATGGAATCCTCCTGTTTGCTCTAGCTCCGTGGCTGCCGGCTGCCATCTTGGCTGGGTTAATTTGCATACAGCCACTCTGATTGGCTGGTGGGTGTAGCTTAGGTGTCTCAGAGTGATGGTTAATTTTCATGTTATTCTTTTATTAGAATATATATAGAGAGAGGGGGAGAGAGAGAAACGCCAATGATGAGAGCGAATCATTGATCGGCTGCCTGCTGCATGGCCCCTACTGGGGATCAAGCCCACAAGCACAGTATGTGCCCTGACCTAGAATTGAACAGTGACTTCCTGGTTCATGCATCAACACTCAACCATTGAGCCACAAGGACCAGGCTAGATCGTATAGTTTCTTTTTCTACTTACAGCACCACCAGGTGTATTTTGTGATTGTGTCTTTATTCAAAACTAGCTTTATGTCCTATGTTTTGAATATATTTGATTGTTTTCTCATGATGCCATTTATTTCCATCTTTATTTCTTGAAAAAACTGAAAATTGAGCCTAAACTGTTGATTCAGGTCACATATTTTTGCCAAAAATACATATTAGGTGAAACTGCATAATTCATGTTGCATTATATTAGCAGGTTCTTATTGTCACACTAGAGGCCCATTGCACAAATTTGTGCACCAGTGGGGTCCTTTGGCCTGGCCTGTGAGATTGGGCCAAAATCGGCTCTCTGACATTCTCCAAGGGGTCCCAGATTGTGACAGGGTGCGGGCCAGGCTGAGGGACCACTCTGGTGCAGGATTGGGTTTGCTAGATGGGGAGGGACTGTGGGAGGGCTCCAGAGCGTGTCTAGCTCATCTCGCCCAGTCCCAATCAGCCGAGCCCCAGCAGCAAGCCAGCCTACTGATGGGAGCATCTTCCCCCCCGCGAGCAGTTGAGTGGCCTTAACGTATCATTAGCATATTACACTTAGATTGGTCGAATGGCTGACCACTTAGCATATTTGGCTTTTATTATATAGGATTATTTTCACCACTAGAGATGCTAAATTTTGCCATTGGTTAATATGGTAGCTATTACTTGGTCCTTCCATTGTGAAATTATGTTTTTTCTTTGCAATTAGCAAGTAAAATGTTGGCTTATGGATCAGTCCTATCTCCTAACAATCTTTCGATTAACAGGTATTCTTCCATTTATTAAATCAATTATTTCATTTGGGGTTGCAAAATGATTTTTAAATGTGTTAAATTTTTAAATATTATTCTTTGCATTTACTAGCTGTCATTAGCTTTAATATATGTACAAAGAATATTAACATGTTCTTCAGAAAGTTTGGGTAATAAATAAACATACATCCATGTAAATCTTTCTGTTTAATTACCAATTTTCACAAGGAGTTGATATAATGATTCCAATTATGGCAGGTGGGTTTTTTTATAATTTTTATAATAATCACTGTGGCCTCTTGGATTATTATTTTAACTTTTTTTCCATCAGTTTTTTTAGGTTTTTTTTTTTAGTTTTGTTTTGTTTTGTTTTGTTTTAACTGTTCAAATTATTCCATATTTAGTCAGTGGGTGCCCTTCAAATTGACTTCTATGTTTTGACATCACCTTTGAGCACTTTCTTATATTTAGTACAAGATTAATTTTCCTGGGCAAGATCTAGGATTAAACTGTTTATTCAAGGAGCCCTAGTTTCTTCTAGTGAGAAATGGCATTTAGAAATCAAGATCTAGGCACTAGATATCCTGCTGGGGTGAAAAGCATTAGAAAAAATATATAGTCAAACTCATAATTGATATTTTCTCTTCAAATGTAATATTACAGGATTTTTGCATAATATCTTAATTTTATATTCTTCTGTTACATTGAAGGACTTAGTTCTGAATAACATTAACATATTTGCTTTGTTCTACAGTTCACATAAAATGGTTTCAAAATTACTGTACCAATTTTATTGTCTTTAGAATATAACCACTAAGGGTCATAATCTCTCAAAAATTATAGTTCTTTTGTGTGTGGTTATGTTACCATTTGACTACACAATTGATTTCATTTTACTTTTAGTGTATGGGTTTTCCCCCTAATTTTCTGTAAATTTGGGGGACTATAAAACATTTACATGGTTCAGGAGTTAAAAGTTTATTTTAAAAAAATACTCAGAAAAGGCTTCCTTCTATCTTCTTTGTTTCTTGTTTGTCCTATCAGTGTTCCTTTTTGCAGAAATAAGCAAATTCACACATATATGCCTACACATACACATACACATACTCACCCTTTCTTATTTACACTCTGTTTTGTGTCTTTCTTTTTTACTTAATAATATGTCACGGAGAGTACTCTACTTGATATTGTATTAGTCGACGTTCTCCAGAAAATAGTCTCGCTTGTTTGTGGAGATTCCTAAGTCCTAAATTCTGTAGAGTGACCTGACATGCTGCAGACTCAGGAGAACCACTGGTAAGATTGGCAAGCTTGAAACCAGGAAGAGTGCATGTTTCATTTTGAGTGTAAAGGCAGTCAGGCAGGAGGACTCTCTCATATTCAGGGAAGGTCAGCTTTTTTGTTATATGTAGACCTTGAACTGATTGGAAAGTATAATCTGCTTTACTCGTTCTACCAGTTTGTATGTTATTCTCGTCCAAAAACTTCCTCAGAGAAATATCCAGAATGTCTGAACAAATATTTAGGCACCTGGTGGTCCTATAAAGTTGACATATAAATTAACCATCACAAGTGTATAGATTTCTTCTTCATTTTGATGTTATCACAAGCTTTTCCTGTTCTATATAGTGTTATAATACACTAGGGGCCTGGTGCACGAAATTCGTGCAAGGAGGCGGGGGGAGGGGCGGTCCCTCAGCCCAACCTCCACCCTCTCCAATATGGAGTTCTTGGGGACTCTTACAATCCAGGACCTCTGGTTCTTAACCGCTAACCTGCCTGCCTGCCTGATCCCCCTAACTGCCCTCTCCTGCTGGCCTGGTCACCCCTATTAACTTTCTTTTTTAATCTTATCCCCTTCATGCACAATTGTATTTGACTTCCTTATTGGCTTCTTCCTCTCACACAATTTTTCTCCTTTCTGTAACACTTTTCCTACTGACTCATCATTTATAAACTTTTCTTTCCTCCTTATTTCCTACTTCTATTCCATCATCATTCTTCCCATTTTTCTACTACCCTCCTTCCCTTCCCACATTCCTTCTTTCCTTTATCTTTACCCCTGCCTACTTTCCCCTTTTCCTTCCTTCCCACCTTAATTTTCTTCTTCATTTCCTTCCTCTGACCTGCTTTGCTCCCTCCCCCATTTCTTCCAAGGCTGCTCCCCACCCCTTTGGCTGCCGCCTGCGAATCCATCTGCCCTGCTGGACCCCGGTTCGCGGCTTCTCCTGGGGCTGTGGCCTCCGCCATCTTGGCTGGGCTAATATGCATACAGTCGCTCTGATTGGCTGGTGGACGTGGCTTAGGTGTCCCGAAGAAACGGTCAATTTTAATATTACGCTTTTATTAGATAAGATAACCTGTAAGTGTGCTCTTTTTGTATTTTTGACATTTTATCTTTGGCAAATTCCTAGATGTGGAATTTGAGGATCAAAGAGTAAATACCTATGTGATTTTGTTAGATATTGCTAAATCACCCTCCATAGGATGATTATATCATTTTGCAATTACATTAGCAAAAAAGGACAATACCTATTTCTCCACAACTTCACCAAAAGAGTATGTTGCCGACATGTTGAATTTTTGACAATCTGATGAATGGGAATTATTGTATCTAGTTTTAATTTATATTTCTCATATAATTGAGGTTTAGTATGTTTCCATATATTTAAGAATGACATGCTTTTATTTCTGTGAATTGTGTGGTCATGTTTGTGACACCTTTTTTCTACTATTTTCCTTTTTTTATTGTTTTTAGAACTCTTTATATAATATACAGACAAGTGCTTTTTCTTGCTTTGACTTTTTAAAATATCTTTTGCCACACATGTTTTTGGTTTGCCTTGTATAAGGTTTTTATTTTTACATAATCAGATATGTCTATCTCTTTTATTGCTTCCAGATTTTGATTGTTTTAGAAAAGCTTTCCTGATTCCCAGACTATAAGAATTCCTATTAGCATTTCACTCATATTTTTTTCTGGTGCTTATATGGTATTTTTTTTTAATATATATTTTATTGATTTTTTTACAGAGAAGAAGGGAGAGAAATAGAGAGTCAAAAATATTGATGAGAGAGAAACATCGATCAGCTGCCTCCTGCACACCCCCCACTGGGGATGCGCCCACAACCAAGGTACATGCCCTGACCAGAATCGAACCTGGGACCCTTCAGTCCGCAGGCCGACGCTCTACCCACTGAGTCAAACCAGTTAGGCAGTATTTTTATATATATATATTTAGATCTTTCACCTATTTGGAATTCAGCCCACTGCTTGCTGTGAAATATAAATCTAACTTTCCACACAAATAGTTATGAAAATGTCATTTATGAAAAAGCCCACGTTTTCTACAGTGATTTGACATAACACTTCTATGATACTAGAGGCCCGGCATATGAAATTCGTGCATGGGTGGGGTCCCTAGACCTGGCCGGCAATCCGGGCTGATCAGGTTCCCCACCTCCTCCTTCCTTTGCCACCTGCATCTGCGACCACCCACCCCGGTTCCTCATCTTAGCCCGGGGCCCAGCCCCAATCAGGTGATTGGGACCTGTCGGCCAGGGGGAGGGACCCCGATAGGGTGATTGGGGGCCTGCCAGCTGGAGGAGAGACCAACTGCCGCTGAGGCAGGCGGGTAGTGGGCCAATTGGGGCCTGACGGCCAGGGGGAGGAACCTGGAAGGTTGCCCACTGGCCCGAAGGAGGGAACTGGCCCTCAGCCCCCCCTGTGAAAGGGGCTGCATCCGCTGCCACCCACCTCCAGGTGATCAGGGCGTGCCAGCTGGAGAGAGGAACTGGCGATCAGTGCCTGCAGGCTTAGGACAGCTCCCACGTTGAGCATCTGCCCCCTGGTGTCAGTGTGCATCATAGCAACCAGTCATTCTGTTGCAATGGTCACTTAGGCATTTTAACTAATAAAAACGTAATATTGAAATTAATCGTTTCTTCGGGATGGGGTAAGCCACGCCCACCAGCCAATCAGAGTGGCTGTATGCAAATTAGCCCAGGCAACATGGCGGCCGCCACTCACAGACCTGAGTAAACGGCAGCTTCCATTGCGGCAAGAGTGAAAGTGAAACTGCGGCCCGCTCCGCTTAAACTGGCTCTAGCAAAACGCATGTTTGAAACAATATAACAATCATAGAATCCTCGGGAGCTGAAGGGGCCTGAGTCTAAGAGTATAATATTGTTGCAGTATAGACTCCGGGAGGTGAAGCAGAGAGGAGGCTTTGTAGGCCGGCTTAAAGGAACAGCATCAATTATCGAAGATAAACAAACCCTAGAACCTGCGTCCAGCCAGCCTTGCTGGGACATTGGGTCAATGGGAGCTGTGGGCAGCCTTAAAGCCTGAAAGCGCCGATCAGCCCGTCACCCACGCTGGCCACAATCCAATGGGGTGAGGGACGTTCCTGTGGGGCTTGGCCAGCCTGGAGACAGCCATCAGCCCGTCACCCAGGCTTGTCAGGCACACCATCAGGTGGACATCCCCTGAGGAGTCCCAGACTGTGAGAGGGCACAGGCCAGGCTGAGGGACCTCCCAAGTGCACAGAGCGGCTGCAGGGCGAAATAGCGCAGAACCCAGGACCTGTGAGTGGGAAAGAGGCGGTGGGGGCCAGGGGCCTGCTTGGTGGCTCTTAGGGCCCTTTGAGGGGCACCAGGGAGTGGGTAAGAGGTGCTAGGGGGTCGGCGGCCTGCTTGGCGGCTTCCCAGGCCCTTTGCGGGGCACGGGGGAGTGGGAAAGCAAGGCAGCAGGGTACCGGTGAGTGGGAAAGAGGCAGCAGGGGTGTCTTGGCCTGCTTGGCGGCTGCCCAGACCCTTTGCGGGGCATCGGGGAGCAGGAAAGCAAGGCTGTAGGGGCCGGGGTCCTGCTTGGCAGCTCCCCAGACCCCTTGGCGGCACTGGGGAGTGGGAAAGGAAGGCAGCAGGGGACGGTGAGTGGGAAAGAGTTGGCGGCCTGCTTGGCGGCTTCCCAGGTCCCTTCCGGGGATCAGGGAGCAGGAAAAGGCTGGCCTGACCACGAGGCGGGATTTTCCCTGCTTCCTGGTGGCTGGAGGAAGATGGGCAGTAGGCAAGCTTGGGAGGCAGGGAACACCCAGCCCTGGCCACAGCTCAAAAAAAGAGAACAACATGCAGGGTAGGGCAAGAGTCTGAGAGATCAACATAGAGGGGGTGCCTGCTCCAAACCTTGATGGTGTGCCTGGGGGCAGGCCCCCAGCAGGTAGACACGCACA
>PVJC01045008.1:0-13774 GCA_004026665.1 Murina feae | reverse complement strand
GGGTTTTCCCTGCTTTCTGGTGGCTCGAGGAAGATGGGCAGTAGGCAAGCTTGGGAGGCAGGCCGCACCCAGCCCTGGTCACAGCTCAAAAAAGAGAACAACATGCAGGGGAGGGCAAGAGTCTAAGAGATCAACATAGAGGGGGTGCCTGCTCCAAGCCTGGGGGCAGGCCCCCAGCAGGTAGACACACACAGGAGGACTGCTCCAAGCCTCAGATGCGGCTGGGGGCAGGTCCCCAGTGGTGACACACACATACACATACACACACACACACACACACACACACACACACAAGGCGCCTGGCAGACTGGAGCCATCATAGGACATCCACTGAGGGGTTCCAGACTGTGAGAGGGGGCAGGGTGGGCTGAGGGACTCCCTCCACCCCGAGTGCACAAATTTTTGTGCACCGGGCCCCTAGTATAGTATATTAGAAACTTGATTATTGACCAAGGAATACATTGTTCCATGTTGTTGTTGTTTTTTAATATATATATTTTATTGATTTTTTACACAGAGGAACGGAGAGGGATAGAGAGTCAGAAACATCAATGAGAGAGAAACATTGATCAGCTGCTTCCTGCAGACCCCCTACTGGGGATGTGCCCACAACCAAGGTACATGCCCTTGACTGGAATCACACCTGGGACCCTTCAGTCCGCAAACCGACGCTCTACCACAGAGCCAAACCGGCTAGGGCTGTTTGTGTTTTTTAGTAAGTTAACTTCTCTGTTCATAGTTTTAGACTTGAGACTCCTGGGTTCTGAATCAATCATTTGATGGATTAGATATCATTCCCAAATGGAAAAAAAATAGACAAAGAACTGAACTAAATCATCTTTTTTTTTTATTGTAAATAAAGTTTTATTTGAATGCAGCCATGTGAATGTGTTTAAGTAGTGTATTGGTTTACTATTGCTGCTGTAACAAGTTGCCTCAAACTTGGTGGCTTACAACGACAGAAATTTATTCTCTCATAATTATGAAGGCCAGAAGTCCAAAATCAGTTTACTGGGCTGAAATCAAGGTATCATAAATTAAATAACATTTTTTAATGTATATAATTTTATTGATTTCAGAGAAAAATAGAGAGGGATAGAGAAATACAAACAGCAGTGATGAGAGAGAATATCTGCCTCCTGCACACCTGCTACTGGGGATCAACCCAAAACCCAGGCATGTGCCTTTGACTGGAATCGAACCTGGTACCTTTCAGTCTTCAGGCTGACACTCTATCCACTGAGCCAAACCAGCGAGGGCATAAATTAAATAATCTTAATTTCCTTCTTGTGCAAGGTCTGTGATTAAGAAAATCTCATCTTGGGTGGTGTTCAAAAACTTGTCTGGTGGCGTTTTAATTTTGTTCCTCCTGCTCTTTGATTCTGTCATGATAGATTTTAGCCTCACTAATATACATATGTGTAAATCTGATTTTTCAGGATAGTACGATTTCAAAGATATACTGCATCAATAAATTAGAAAACTGAATTTCACAAACTCATAACATTTCTTCCATCAGGAGGTTTCTGAAATTATTAGAAACCAAAAATGAAGAGCAAGGAGCTTCAAAATATGACTGTCATCTTAGGACGGTGTTCAAAAGCAACTTGCCTTTTGGGACCCTCTGGCCAGGCCTGTAGCCTGTAATCCTCCTCCTGCTTTGGGTCTCAAACTAATTTCCTACACTTGCTTGGTTAAAGGTTCTTGGCAGCCTGGACCATTTCCTTTATTTCCTGGTTAGCTGGGTCTCTGGCTGGTAGCATAAGGTTCCCTAAATTAGACTATGGTTAAATTGGCTTTTCTGCTCCAGTCTTTGGTTGCTATCTTCCAGCACGAAGGAAAGCATTTCCTCCTGGCTCAGGACATTCAATAATGTTCCCTTGCAGTCAATGAATGCCAGCAATAACTGTCCTAGTGCTCCCTGCTGATGGCTTCTATCTGTACTTATTCGTTTATCCCACCTTTTAAACCCTCTTTCTACAAATGAATCGACAAAAGCAAGTCCCTTTAAATACAAATGAGAATCACAGTAAAACTTAGCCTCAGTCTGATCTCAGCTCATTGAAGCCATCCAGATGTGCTACAGTAGAACTGACTGAGTGATGATTTAGAATAACCATGTTGACTACATGTCAGGACTCTGGAATGAATCCCAGTTCTACTCTGAGTCCTTGGCAAGCCATTTCTTCTCTCCAAGCCTCAGTTCTATAATCTGTATAAAAAGATGATTTGACCAGGAGGCCCCCACGGTCCACTTTAGCTCTCAAATCCTGTGGATCTATGGATCTATTGTAAAGTTGCCCATTATTAACTCATAACATTTGTGTGTCAGAGCCTGACCCAGCTATTGGTAGTATAATCACCACTTTGGAGGCAATGCAGGCATGGCAGTTCCGAAAGAGATCAAACCAACTTTCCTTTGTCCTCTCTACTGTCCTTCCAGTTCCTCAAATCTTAATGGTGTGGTGTCAGTGAGGAGTGCTGGAAATGTCACGACGCCTGTCCTCAGTTGATACAGCCCAAATTTGCATTTGCAAGAGCTTCAGATAGTCATCCCAACTTCTGGGTGTTTGTCCAAACCAAACCTCGAAGTGCTTGGACCTGGGCCCTTCTTTAAAGCAGGAATAAGTTGAGACTTGCACTTCTTTTCTGTCTCAAAAGACCTTGGAAACTTTGGTGTAAAACCATACCATAAATGCAAATAGCCATGCTCTCCCACACAATACACATAGGCATGAATATAGGTATTCAGATATATCCCAATGAGTATTGGAGATACATTGTAGGACCCTGTACTCTACCAAAACGTGAGGAAGAGTACAGTTTTCCAGAATATGAGAATATCAACTTAAAAGCAGCTAGAAAGCTAAAGTCTCCAGGAGACTGCTGACTATTTCCAATGATGGCCCTGGCTAGAATGACCCACTACTTGATTTTGCCCGTGATCACGAAGTGTTGTCATCATTTACATGCTGTGTTTGAACAGTGGAAAAAGTTTGGCAGAATTAGGGAGAAGAGATTTCATTGTCACTTATCTTCTAATACAGCTTTAAACTTTCTTTTCTATATAACATGCTATATTTATGAGACAGTGAAGGAGTAGGGGTCTGAGGAAATAAAATGAGAAAAGGATTAAGCAAGAGAATGGTGGGGAGCTCTGGCCTTGATGAAACTTAAAAATTTAAAATTCTCAATTCTATTATACTCTGAAAGAACCTGTTCATTTTCTAAAAGTTTCCATTCATTATATTCCAAGGTATGATGTAATCCAAAAAAATCTGAACAATGTGTTGATTCTGTATCTATTTATAAATTCATTCACTTGGTAAATATACTTATTTACAGTGTATTTTGTACAAGGTTTTATATGAAACGTTGTAGAACATAAAGTTACATAAGACATATCTCTGTCCTTTATGATATAATTGTCTAATGGACAGACAAAATAGATGTACATATGACTGTAATACATCACTCTGCATTGATTATTAAAGAATTAATTAAAGGAGAGGCATTTAGAAGTACACATTAAGATGTAAAGGAATGGAATCTCAGGAAGGGAAAACCACATGAGGACAGATATAGAGGCAAAATGTACAAAGCTATTATTAAAGAGAAAACCACAGGCCCAAAATGGCATCACTCATGCTAAAAGCCATTGATACCAAACCTAGATTTAATAACTGATCTAATTGCAGTTTCAACCTCCCCCAGAAATAGAATCTTAATCAACCAGTCTGGAATTTCCTTTTCAAGTACCAATAAACTAACCTGTCATGTGGACCCTCTCTATCCCAATCCTATTGAAAGAAGAGGCAATCCTATATAATAAAGAGGTAATATGCAAATTGACCCTCACTTCATCACACTGTCACAGATGGCTGCGCCCACAGTGGAGGCAGGGTTCCCTTAACGAGCTGTAACGAGTGATCAGCAGGGACCTGAGGCTGGGTGGTGCTGGGCCAGGGCAGGGGACCTGAGGCTGCGCCCCCTGCCTAGCAGGGCTTGAAGGGGGACCTCAGTCCACACCCCCTACCCCAGCACTGGGCTGGGGGACCTGAGGGTGTGCTAGGGGACCTGAGGCTGCGCCCCCCACCCAGCAGAGCTTGATGGGGGACCTGAGGCTGTGCCCCCTGCCCAGGGGTGGCATGACAGGGGTGGAGATAGCTGAGTCTGGATCTCTCCCAATGGGGGTGGTGCTGGCTGGATCTGGGTCTCACGTGATTTTGAGGTGCATGTGGGTGGGCGGGAACTTGACTCTGGGTCCCGTAGTGTGCCCCAAGCTTTGACAGGAGTAAGATTTTCATATACATTTTACTAATTTTCTTTCATCTCTGACATTTCTATTATAGAGAAAGGGCAAATAGCAATATTAAAATATTTCCTCTAATTAATTCCCTTTTAATGTGCACAAATTTTGTGCACCAGGCCCCTAGTCTGCATGATAAAAACACTTTCCATTTCTCTTCATTCTTCCCCACTCCCCCCAAAAAAGATGTCCTGGTATAAAAATAATTCTGCCTTTTCTTTTGCTGATATCTTCCATGTCCCACTCTTCTTCCTATAAAAACTTGGCATTTTGTGCAACCCCTCCAGTGCCCTTCTACTTACTAGATGGGATGCTGCCCAATTCAGGAATCACTGAATGCACTCAATTATATCTTCAAAATTAGTCAGTTGAATTTCTTTTTTTTAAAAAAAACACACATCATTTTAGAGGATGATTGAATCAGTGTGGTTCAATATGAGAGGAATGGATTTCATTGTCACATATCTTGAAAGTCTTGAAAAGGTATGAATATGTTGAGGCAGGTTACCAGTAACTAAATCTCACACTGACAAGTCTGGCCTTTATTTACTAGAAATGGGAAGTCAGTGATGATTTTGAGCAGGGAATGATTTGAGCAGGGTGTTGCTTTCAGAACACTGATCTCAAAGTTGGGTACAGCACTGATTGGAATCAAGAAAGCTTGGGGTCATGGTGATCAACTGAAAGCTTAAGGCTCTTCCAGCCAATTCAATGCAAGATAATAATGACTTCACCTGGGTTAATAGAGATTAGGAGGCAAAAATAATTAATAATTACAAGAACAGATGGGGAAGAACTAGACACCGTATTTGCAGAATGAGGAAGAAGGAAGTGTGGAAGACTCTGGAATTTTAAACTGGGATGAGAGAAACAAAATGGCTCCATCAAGGAACAACCAATATACGAGGGGTGTTATTAGCTCAGTTTTAAACATTTAAGGAGTTTTAAAATATTCCTCACTGGGCCTGTGAGAAATCTCTCTTTTCAAACTTAGACTTGAATCGTGAAGTAGTAAAATCCGGTGATACCTTCCAATTGTTTGTTTATAAATCTACTCTAAGTTCCAGACAAGAAGGAAAATAGAAGCACTTCATGTTTCTTTTGTCTAATCACCAATGAAACTGATTATCCAACACCCATTCACTGATATTGCCTCATTCACATTGCTGACAATAATAGAAACAGAGCACAAGATGGGTCCATGTCCCATCTCCGCAAGGCTGCAAGTGAGAGTTTGGGAATTAACCAACAATCGGAGAAAATGCGCCCAGTCTGGATTGAGAAGTCGTTAGCATCAAGCCCAGAAAAGGACTTTCTATTATCAGTGATCGTGGGAATAAGTGACTCCCCGATGGAATGGTGTGTTCTCTTAATAGCTCACGTATTATCCAAGTTATGTTGATCAAGCAGAGCAGAGCTAGCAGGGATACAAATCACTGCCATGGTGGCAAAGACAAAGCTTCGGTGGAAAAGAAAATGTGAGGTGCTAAGGAAATAAAATGTTAACTTTTTAAATAGAAGGAAGGAGGGGGCTTACCGCTTGAAATATGTTTGCTTATGTTCTTATTCCATTTCAATGCCCCGTTTCCTAACGATGATGAGTGGTGGCGGGGAGGGTGATTTAGTAAAAGCCAGTCTCCGTTCTCTAACTTCGCCCTGTTCGGGCAGAGTTCTTAACCCCTGTGTCTGCTGGGAGAGAAGGTGGTTAGGACAAACCCCTCAAGGACAAGAACTCCTCCTCATCTTTGGCTGTCCGTCAATAAACAGGGTTCAGTCACACTCCGGCTTTTGCTCCCAGCCTCCCCTTTGCGTGTGGGCTAGGAGTTGGTGAGGGCAGGATGCTCTGGGTAATGCTCTTGGCCCCTTAGCACAGCCACTCACACACTGCTGGCAGTGAATAGGTTTTTATTAAACAACAGCATGCATCTTCCCTTCTCTTTCTTCTATTTGCTTGTCACTTTACCTCCTCTTACCTATCCCCAGAACTCACAGTTGCTTCATTAGGAAGAAGCAGAAAGGGCTGCTTTGGAGGGAATCATTATCATATCCCTTTCTTGTTTTGCCGTTTCTCCGGGCTGGGCAGAGAGCTCTCTCGAGCTAGTCCGATGAGACCGTTGAATCAGCTGGGAACACTGACTACCAACCAGGACGTGCTGGGTGGAGGAGTTTAGCCTGGCTGAATTGGGAACCAACTGTAAACTAAAAGAGGAAGGAACAGGAAAACTCTCCACGAGACTGTATCAATAGTCCCAGTGTGAGAGGCTCAGAGTCTGGCCTGAAGCTGGAGCTGTCACGGCAGTGAAACTGTTTCTAATTTTAGAAATACTAAATAACTGATAATGACATGACCTTGTTAAAGAACCACGTTGGGAAAGAAGGGGGGGGGGAGGGACACTGTTAAAAATAGCATACAGCCTTTCAGCTGAAGGTCCCAGGTAAAATATGGGTTCCCATCCATAATATAGGCTCCAAGGGCTGAGACACCCACATCGCTGCCAAATGTGTCAAGTCCAAGGCTCTTGTGTGTTCTGGAAGATATCCATTTGAAACACCCAGGAGGGTGCCTCCTCGCATCCTTTAGGTGAGAGAGAAGATAGAAGCACTGGGAAAACAAAGAGAAGCAAGACAGAATCCTTGTTCTTCAGGGGCAAAAAGTCATCGGCCTCCTGGCAATTCCAAAACATCATAATTTTAATACGTGAGGCTGGTACTGCAGCGCACAAAGCCCAGCTGGGGGAAGCGGCCCCGCGCTTAGCCTGGGAACGTCTGACATGTCGCTGCTGGCACCCTATCAAGCAGCAATCCGAAATACAGAACCTAAATACAGCCAGCAGGCAAGGCCCCACTCGGGGAGGGCAGAGAAGTGGAAGCCTCCGCAGGCCTGGAAGGTGGACAGAGCCCCAGAGAGCGTCCCCAAGCCTGCTCCACCCCACAGATACCCACCTCTACCGCTTGGCTACCTCGAGGATCATTAAATGCTTTTAGCAAAGCTGTCTCCTAGGAGTAACCAGCTCCGAAAGCCAAATTGAAAAAGGTCCATCTGATCGTGTAATTGGAGAGAAAGTAGGATCCGTGCCACGATAACACATTAGAGGCATTTGGGGATGAAAGAAAGAGGTGGTCTCATAATTAGCAGGGGCCTGAGAGGAGGGAGAAGCGGCGCTTCCGAAGGTAACGCTGGAACTCATTTCGCTTCAGATGCCACACGATGTGACTCCAAACGGGAAGAAAGTGCCATTCCGTGGCGAAATCTCATCTCACTTTCTATTGTCTACAAAACCTCCAGCCATACAGGTTAGAGGCATGATTCTCATCAGAGGGCAGTTTTCTCCCCCAGGGGGCATTTGGCAAGGTCTGGAGACATTTTTTATTATCCCAGCTGGGAAGGGATTCTCCTGGCATCCAGTGGGTAAATGCCAGCGATACTGCTAAACATCCCATAATGTAAGACTCAACAAAGAATTATTCAGCCCACACGTCAATAGTGTTGAGAAATCTTGGTTTAGAATAATGGGTGCTTTCTGACCTTTCATGCTTGGCAGGTTTTTAAAATATTTATTTTATTTTATGTTTGTACCTTGAAAGACAGCACCCATTGAAGACAAAAGGAAATGGTTTGCCTGATCATCACTGCAGTGATGATAAAGTCCCAGCCATTAAGAATATGCTCCAATGGTGTTTACTCGTTTCTGTTAGGGTGTCTTAGAGAATGGAGAGCTTGGGAAACAGGAGGGGCTACTGTAATTATGAGTCTCTTTCCCCACCTCTCCCCCATTTTGTTTCATTTTGAGGGTAACAAAAGACTCATCAGATACTCTTAGGACTTCACAGCCTCAATGTTTTGAAAATGACAAATGTGAGGACACAATGATTTCCTATTGGCTGGGAGTGGGCAGAACCATACTACTGACTTAAAAAAATATTCCTAAATGGCAGAGTGGATTATGTGATTCTTTTCTTTGAAGCTTTAATGGCTCCCCACGGGACACAGCAAAAATACTATGCTGGTCTCCTCAATCTGGCTCCCACCCATCTTTCCAACCACATCATCTCCTGGATCTTCCCAACTCACGTCTTTTACCCCAGTCATACTGAATTTCTTGTCTTCCCCAGGATAACAATCCTATCACATTTTCTTTCCTGTTTTTAAACACAGGAGCTTTCCTCTGCCTGCAAGGGCCTCCACTCTGCTCTTCATCTAATTCCTAGCATTCTCAAAGACTTACCTCAAACATGTTCACACCTGACACCCATCCCTGCCCAATACCCCAGCCTGAATCTGGGGCCCCTCTTGTGGAGTCTCAGAAGCACTTGTACCTACCTCCAATACAACACCTGCTGTTCTGCATTTCAGCTATGCATTGTCTCTGGGCACTATGAACAGAGACACTCCCCTGTTTGCCTCTAAATGCTCACCTGCCCCTCGACCTCTTCCCAGAACTAGTGCAGAGCTTAGATCCCTAATAAGCTTTCAGCAACTACTTAGGGAAGAAATGGAAGAAAATTAGAGAGGAAGGGAGAGTTGCAAAGAGAAAGAGAAGAAAAGGAAGAAAGGAAAAGGAGGGAGGGAAAGAGGAACAGAGAAGGGAGGAAAATAAAGAGAAGGAACGAGGGAAGCAGACTGCAAGGAGGAAGGGAAGGAAAAAGGGAGGGAGGGAGGGAGGGGGAGAAGAGGAGAAAAGGAAGGAGAAAGGGAAGGGAGAGAAGGAAAAACTCTACTCTTGTCTCTTGCTCAGAAAAGATTTCTGTGATCTCTGAGACTTAAGTTAAATCCCTGCTTTAAGACCACATAACTCTCTTCCCTAGAATTTCCGACATTTGTAATTATAGATGCATTTGCATGAGTACTATTACTATGATGTAAGTTCCATGAAGTCATTGTCTGTGTTTCCATGCATCATTGTGCCTTCTGTACATAATGTGTCTATACAGATTATTTGCTAAATCAGTGAAAAGGTGGGCAGACTAGTTAGACAGGGCCAGAAGCTAATCTATATATATAAAAGCCAAGTGACTGGTCTCTATGACACACACTGCAGTGGGCTACCAGCCCCATCGAGGCCCCAATCAGCCCCCCACAACCTCCTGTGGCCCTCTCCCCCTGGCCAGCCAACCTCCCGTATCTCCTCTCCCCCACCAGCTCGGCCTGATTGGCCCCCATTGGTGCGGGCTGGCCAGACCCCACCTGTGCACAAATTTGTGCACAGGGCCTCTAGTTTTTTTTGTTTTTTTTTTTAATATATTTCATTGATTTTCTACAGAGAGGAAGGGAGAGGAATAGAGAGTTAGAAACATCGATGAGAGAGAAACATCGATCAGTTGCCTCCTGCACACCTATTGAGGATGTCCCTGTAACCAAGGCACACGCCCCCAACCGGGATCGAACCTGGGATCCCTGCATCCACAGGCCAACGCTCTGTCCACTGAGCCAACCCAGTCAGGGCTAGTTTTATTAATAAAAACTCAGCCTCTCTGTTTTTATACCAATATGTCTGGGGGGTTAGATTTGGTCTTTTTACCTCCACCTCAATTTGTTCAGATTTTAAAAAATCGTCTTCTGCTTCTGAGTAGCACTGTTCTAAAGCATCCAAGACAGTGGCACATACATTCTCACTTTAAAAATCAATCCCAGGAGCAATTTATTACAGGGAAATTTCCTGGACTCCAACAAGCACCTTGAAGTCAGGAGATGATTAATTTGATATAGCTGAAGAGCTGCAAACATCTGCTCCCCGTTGACATCTGCCTCTCATTAAGTTACAGCCCTCTGTCTCCCTCTGCACTGGGGGGCTGGCTCGTGTGTTGATCTGGTAACTCTAATTATATGGTAAGCCCGGTACTCAAGGCACTTGTGCCAGCCACCTGGTGGGGGCTCAATAAAAACTTGCTCCAGTACATTATCCTCCAGACACACCCCGAGCACTGAGTCCTCGGTCACTCCTCGATAATAGCAATAAAAAACAGTCGTGAGGTTGGTGAGCACATTTTCATCTTGATGACCTGGTTACAGCTGTGTCTGGATAAGAACCAAAGCCTTGGCTGATTCAAGTAAACAAATCAATTCCACGAAAGAGCTTCTAAATCTATTATTTTGGCATCAGGTTTTAAAATCACTCTTTAATTGATATCTCTTACTCCATTATCCCTTTTCTACCAATTCTATCAATGTAATTGCCCTAAACCTCATCTCTGATACTGACTCATCCTATTCAGAAACCTCAGAGGCTTTGCCTTGCCTGTAAGCACATACCACCTTCCTAACCTTGACTTCTAAGCCTTTCACTGCCTGCAATAAACCTAGCCTCTGTCCCTGTACTCTCCCTCAAACAGCCTCATCTTCCATCATTTGGTGTGACTACTTGCTTCTGCTTCTGCTCTTCCACCTTCATATCATAGCTTATGTATCTCATGTAAAAAGCCCTGGTGCCATATAGCACCATTTTGACTCAGTGCTGTGTCAAAGGGACATCAATCCAGACCCCAGAATGTAAAGTTAGTTAAATCTTTACAGCTGTCTTTCATAAAAACACCAAAAGGGAGAACATGCTCATAACCCATAGAAACCTGTCCATTTCCATTCCTGCCTCTCCTTCTCCCCATGGGTCAAGGATGACCACGTCTGTCTTCTTCCCGATTCTAAGTTCCTCTTTCAAGGTTTCTTTTAAACCCACATTCAGGTCTTTTGTCTCCCTGCCTAAGTTCTTCTGCAGTGGTCCCCCTTATATGCCAGGGTTATGTCCTGAGATCCCCAGCGGATGTCTGAAGCCATGGATAGTGCCATACCCTAATATACCATATTTTTCCTATGCATACATACCTTTTCAAGTAAGAAACACTTAAAGTTTCTCTTTGGCATCTCCAAATGGCCAGCATCACCACTCTGGTGCTTTGGGCCCATTATTAAGTAAAATAAAGATGACGTGAACATAAGCACTGTGATACCACAGCAGTCCATCTGATAACTGAGAAGGCTACTGAGTGACGGTGTCCGGACGAGAGCACAAACAGTTGGGTACTCTGGACAAAAGGATGTTTCATGTCCTGGATGAGACGGGGCAGAATGTCATCACACTACTCACAATTTAAATCTTATTAATTTTTTTTCTGGGATTTTCCATTTAATATTTTTAGACTACTACTGGCTATGAGTAACTAAAACCCCAGAAATGGAAACCTCAGATAAGGGAGAGCTACCATCTACCATCTATCATTTCAGCCTCCCTGGCTTCTTTGAATATTCCATATGCCCCAGAATTGACCCACCAAGCAAAAGATTCTTCCTCATTAGAAGATAGGGGAAGAGGAAAGACCAGGGAAAAGGCAAATGTTTAGTATAGTTTATTTCCATCACATTGACCATGCACATTCTGCATGAATGCCCTTTGCTCATTTCTGATTGTCAATACCCCATTCAATCACCAAAGCCCAGAACAAAAAATTCTTCCTCTCTGAAGCATTCTACCATGCGCCCTTAGAGAGCTGTGTACCTTTGGTCTTCTCTGTTAGCTTTTGGTGTAAATGTCTTAGTTCTATTTTTGAAAATTGGGTCTCAAGATTAATACTCACCTAAATATTGCTTCCTGGGAAATGACTTTTCTCACTGTCTTACCAACTTTTCTCACTGTCTTTCCATTCTTGGTTTGGCTGTCTCTTTGACGGCACATAAACTAATATTAACTTGATACTTCACAATGAAATTCAGTAGATACCTTTGCCCATTCAGTCTCCTATAACAAAACACCACAAACAAGGTAGCTTGTAAACAACAGAAATGTATTTCTCACAGTTCTGGAGGCTGGGAAGTCCAACATCAAGGTTCTAGCAGCTTTGGCGTCTTGTGGGAACCCTCTTTCTGGTTTATAGACACCTGTCTTCTCACTGTGCCCTCCTCACATAGTAGAAGGAGTAAGGGAGTTCTCTGGGTCTCTTTTATAAGGGCACTAATGCTATTCATGAGAGCTCCACTCTTGTGACTAATTGCCTCCTAAAGGTTCTACTTCCAAATATTGACACATTGAGGATTAGGTTTCAACATGTGAATTGGGTGTGGAGGGATGTGAATATTCAGTCTATATCAGGAGACTTTTTACTTATCTACTAGAGGCCCAGTGCACAAAATTTGCGCACAAGTAGGGTGCCTAGGCCTGGCCAGCAATCAGGGCCAATCTGTGGGATGACCAGTGGGGAAATCAGGGGGACCCCTGCTGGCACCTGCCTTGGCCTGCCTGGTACTACCCACTTGCTGGCCCCACCTCCTGCCACCACTGCTGGTAGACTGGTGAGGTGATCAGGAAGGCCCCCACTGGCACCCACCTTGGCTGGTCTGGGGCCTGTGGGCTAGGGGTAGCTCCTGTGTTGAACGTCTGCCCCTAGTGGTCAGTGTGAATCATAGCAACCGTTCATGCTGCCGGTCCTTCCGCTGTTCAGTTGATTTGAATATTAGGCTTTTATTATATAGGACATTGTCTCCTGTCGTTCCAAATACATGTACAACTTGAAAATAGAGCCATCTCTTAGTCATCATGCCCGAATTCACCCAAGTACTTGGCCAAAAGTATGTTCTCAGAAAACATGTGTACAATGACATGTTTGCTAGTTTGTGTATTCCTCACAATATCTAGTCCTGTGCTTTACTCATACTAAGTGCTCAAAAAGTATATTTATAATTGAATTAAGCATCTATGAAACATTCAGCTTGATCAAATTTCTTTTTCTTCACATAACTGCATGGTGGTCTAAAAATGTTTCCTAAATTAAAAATGGTGGAGAGAAAACAAAGAATTAAAAACAAAGAATTAAATTGACCAGTTTCTTGCCCTCTGGATGCAAAGCTAAGCTTGGAGCTTTGTCTGAGGAGGAAATCATAGACTAAATGTGGTTCCTTCTGCCCTCAACCTGCAGGGCTGCAAGACCTTTCATTTCTGTATTAGAATATTCTGTTATACTAGGCTCATGAGGCTCCTTTGGTTAATGGTGACAGAAAATGTGACTCCAGGGCCACATAACTGTGAATACTACTGGCCTAGGAGCTGGAACAGATTGATACAATTGGCAAACCACACCTAGGCTGCTCTTTGCAAGAAGGGAAGGGGGTTGGGGGGGGCAATACAGTGAATAAACTTAATCACTTTTATGAATTGTGCAGTTAATCTCCCACACCCCTGGACTGCTCTCCAGGCTCCATAACTTAGACCCAACCCACAGAGATTGGTCTCATTGACTATGCTTCCGATGCATAATAGAAATAATTCACACGTAACTAATGTATTAATTATTTTGAAATTCAGTGTGGACTTGGGAGAAAGAGGACCCATTTTCTTTGGTAACGTTTTTGAGTCAGTCGTTCAAGGTAGAGGCAGCCTGGTGAAAGCAGTTACTGTTGGTTGCCTATGCATGCTCTTAGCTCCTGCCCAGGGATGGGTCAAGAATCCATTCCCTTGACAGTAATTGGTTTGGATGGCGGCA
>PVJC01045007.1:0-13868 GCA_004026665.1 Murina feae | reverse complement strand
CCCCCCTGGTGGTCAGTGCACATCATAGCGAGCGGCTGAGCAGCATTATCATATACGCTTTGATTGGTTGAACAGCCGACCAGTCGACCACACTTAGCCTATTCGGCTTTTATTATATAGGATGTTTTTCCCAGTTACGAAATAAGCTCCATGAGAAAACTTCCATTCACTGCTGATGCCTCAGTACATGGTTGACACTCAAACATATGCTTAAACAAACAAGTGAATGTGCTTGTTACTATTAAATCATAAAAGGTGAGCCAAATACTTGTATGTATGCCTATAGCATAACCAATGGACACAGACAGTAAGAGGATGAGGGCATGTGCTGGGGGGTGGGAGCGGCCAGGGAGAGGTCAATGGGGCGGGGCGGGGAGGGGAACGAGACATATGCAATACTTTCAACAATAAAGAATTTAAATTAAAAAAAAAAAAAGTGAGCTAAATAAGCAAATCTAGTTTCTCCCCAAAATCAACCAAGATGACAATCCTGTAAAATTTTGAGTATATATGTGGAACTTAATATTAACAGATATTGTGACAGAGCTCTCTATTAGTCACAGTTTGAAAACAGCTAAATTTACCACTATGGATAGGTGGTCTACCTGTAATCTAGTTACTGGGCACCAGAGCCACTCAAAATAAAATCTTAGTTATAAAACTTAAGTATTATGGATACTATTTAATATAGATTAAACATTAAATTCGTTATAAACGAGTATAAGTTTCTACTATCTGACACTTTGCCCAGGTCTATTTGTTCATTCTTTTCTTAATACATAGTTACTCAGTTTCTTAATCTATTAAAATAAAGTTAATTGCAAACTTAACTAGCAATAAATATGCTAAAGTGTTTTTTTAAAGGACATTTACATGATGCAGAAGTTCTACTAGCTCTGCTTTTCCAGAACAGGGTGACAAACTTAAAAAAAAAAAAGGCAGCATAACCCCAGAGCCTCAGTTTCCCCATTTAAAAATGATTACCACCACCAAAGCTCAAAACTATTGTGCTATTTTTAAAGACAAATATTAGACTTTAGCATGGAGACTGGCACAAAGTAAGCATTTAATTACTAGTTTACTCCTTATTAAAAAAAAAAAACAAAACCAAAAACAAAGACCCTCAATCACTATTTCTCGAAAAGCCCAAGGGAGAATCGACAGGTTGACAATAACAATATTTGTTTCTAAGTCTCACTGTAGAATTTTTGGTGATCTCTGACTTTTATAATTATAAACAGCGAGTTATTTTAATTTCTAACATTTCTAACATTGGCTTAAAAAATTTGATGCTGGGTAGATTTTAACAAACTGCTTACAGGATATTTATATTTTTTCTTTTTTAAAAATATATTTTCCTTAATATCAGAGAAAAAGGGGAGAGAAAAAAGATAGAAACATCAATGATGAGAATCACCAATTGGCTGCCTCCTACATGCCCTCTACTGGAGATCGAGCCCTCAACCCAGGCATGTGCCCTGACCTGGAAATAGAACCATGACCGCCTGGTTCATACATCAACACTCAACCACTGTTCCACACCGGCCAGGCTGTATTTTCTTTACGTACAAAAAATAAATTACAAAATTTGTAATATAAGTCAAGGATAAATACAGGCCTGGTATAAATCTTTGCATTTCACATGTCGATTATGAGTCAAAGGTCATTCCACATATTATGGGATAAGTAAGCTGGGAATTTAAAGCATGAGCATATAGAAACTCCTCCCTTATCTTTAACTTTCCCAAATTAAAACAAGTTTAAAATTTAAAAGCATCAACATCCAACTAATTAATTAAAATAGAACCTGGTTTTGACTTTCACATTGCACAAATGTGCTAAGGAATTTACTATTTCCCAATACAATTTTTTTGGGCACAAATGACAGCACACAATAACCATCTAAGATCAATTCTAGAGTCAAAAAGACAATGGACATTCCAGGTTCTTAGTACAATCAACCTATTCTTTTATCAGAAAAATGGAATGATCGAAATATCATTTGGAGTTGAACCTTGAAGGAAAAAATGAATATATGTTCAGTGCTATGAGCCATTCGTTTAATAATTCTAACTTTTCAAAGTTAGTCCCCATTTTCCAGATGATGAAATGACAAGTTAGTAACTAATGAAGATGGGTAATTCTCTCACTCTCTTATCCTAGTGATCAAGCAGCTTACAGCTCAAAAATGCAGAAAAGCAAAGTAAGTAAAATTCAAAATTGGCCAATTTGATTACCTTTTAGTACATTTAAGAAAACTGGTTAAACATGATTTTAAAATTATGTAACAGTTTCAGTTATTCATGTGGATAATTTAAAAAAGATAATATAAATATAGCTCAAGTTTAGAATGTCAGAACCACCAACCACTCTTGATGCCTTAATACTGAGAAACGGATTACGATCTAGATTAGAGGCTCAGTTTGAGTTGGCTGGGTGGCCAGCATCCCAAATCCCAGCACTTCCCGGGCATTTAGGATTACGATCCTAAGTTATGCAACTCAGTTCTCTGTAAACTGAGAGGCAAGCACCAGCCAACCCAACTTCAGTAGGAAAGCATGTGCCTAGCTGAAACTCACAACTAAACACAACCAATTAATAATACAACATGGCACGAGCCTTGGCGCTGTACCAGAAAGGGGTACGTAGGTGGAACTTAGTGTGAACGGGCATCGGGAGAGAGCTCCGGCAGAGCCCCGGCAGCAGGGACTCGGAGGGCCGCCGATCCCGACTCTCGCGCCTCCCCCGCCGCGGGATCCCGAGCAGGTCCCTAACTCTCCGGGCTACAGTCTCCAAAGCAGCAGAAGGGGCACCGACGCTCACCGCCTCAGAGTGCTGCACATCTCAGTGCTTTAGGTGCCACACCAAAAGAGGGGGGATCTTTCAAATAAAGCACTCACATTAACGTAAAAGATTGTTTTAATATGTACTTAGGGGAGGACATTTACTTACAACATTGAATTCTAGCCTGGTGCACCACTTTAGTAACCAATATACTATGATGGGCATATTAAAAAGTTTTTCTCTTGTAAACCTAGTAACAGAAAATTATTGAGGCAAAAAAAAAAAAGGTGGGAGGTCATCTGAAACTACCTCGGTCACGCTTTGCGACGTGACCTACAACATGCAATTTTATGAGCAAGAAAGCACTTTTCCCAAGAGCAGCAGCAGCCCCACAGCGAGAGCTCCCGGCGCAGCACAGCGGGGTGACCGCGGGGAGTTCGGGGGCCCGTGTCCACCCAGCGCCGCACACACGTGCGCGGCGGGACACCGGGGCCGGGCGGGCTTCCCTCCGCTCCGGCTCGGGTGGAAACGACGAGTGCAGCTCGGCCGGGGCGGTTACTCCGCCCGGGGAAGAGCCTCTTTCCTCACAGGACAGACCCGGCCACGCAGGGCTCTGAGCGGAGTCCTCCGGGACCAGACACCCGGTGAAACGCGGCCGAAACGAGGGCCGGGACCCGCGCGCCCCGCTGGAAGACGTGACTCGGGGCAATTCCACGAGCAGCCTGACCAGGCCCCGCGGCGGCGCCCGGACGCCGCGCCGAGTCCACCCGGGGCCCGCGGCGCGGTCCGTGCGCTCGGGACGCCCCGCTCGCGCCAAGATGGAAGCCCGCCGGGGGACGCGGCGGCGCCCCTGCCCGTGCGCACTCGCCCGGGGGCCCCGGCCGGGCCTGCCGGGGGCGGGAGGGGGCGCGTACCGAGGGGGCGGGCTCCGGGTCCCGCCGGCCGCCAGAGCGCCCGCCTCGCCCCCGGGCCCCGCGGACGGGAAAGGAGGCAAAATGGCCTCGAGGCGGCGGAAGTGTCCCTCGGGCGGGAAGGCGAGGCGGCCGCTGGAGGCCGGCGGGCCCCGGGAGCCGAGTCGCCCTCAGGGCTCCCGGAGCCGCTCCCCCGGCGAGCGCGGCCGCGCCTCAGCCCTCGGGACCCGGAGCCCCTCGCGGCCGCTCCCGCCGCCCGCCCGCCCGCACCTACCTCTCCAGCCGGAGGCCGCGCCGGCGCCGCCCAGTCACATAGGCCGAGGCCGCGCTGCCGATCGCCGCCCAGGCCGCCCGATCGCGCTCCCGAAGCCCCCCGCGCTCCCCTTTATTTGCGGGTCTCGCCGCCACAAAATGGCGCTGAGGGAGGAAGTGAGGCCCCGCCGCCCCACCCCCTTCCCGCCCCGCCCGCCGCCCCGCCCCGCCCCGCCCCGCCCCGGCCCGGCCCCGGCCCGTGCGCGCCGCCGCCCGCCCCCTCCCGCCCCTCCCGCCGCCCCGCCCCCTCACCGGCTGGTCACCTCCCGTCACGGCCGTGAGCGCTCACCGCCGCCGGCCCGCCGCGCGGAGGGAAGGCGAAGGGACGCCGCCCGACCAGGGCTCGAGGCGCTGAGGGAGGAGGGCGCTCAGGCGGCACCCCCCGCGGCGGCCGGGGCGGGGAGAGAAGCGGCCCGCGGGGAGGGGTGCGCCGCGAGGTCGGAGGTCAGCCGCACGGCACCACGGGAAGGGCGGCGGGGTCGCGGGCGGCGGCGGGGAGTGGACGCGTTCGCCGGCCACCTGCGGCTGCGGCGCGGCCCCGGCGGAGGGATCTGGGCAAAAGCGGCGCGTGATTGGTCCGCCGGCCAAGCACACAGCGGCACGTGATGCCTCCGCGCGCCGGGCCAGGTGCGAGCCGGAGCCGGGTGGGGGCGCGACCGGGGCCGGGCCGGGCAGGTGAGGGCGGTCCTCGGCCTCCGGGTTGCAGCTTTGGGAGCCGGGGAACCGGCGCTTTCTCCTCCGGCGTGCGGCCAGCCCCCAGGTCGCTCGGTTCGCCCCTGACTCGACCTGGAGCGGCGCAGCAGAGGCGCCGCCAGCAGATGGAGGCGGTGCCCGTGTCGGCAGCTCCCGGGGCACCTCGCTGGCCCTGGAAGAGAGGGCGGCGCCCCGGGTGCTCCGGTGAACCCGGTGAGCGGTTCTGGAATTCTCCCGCGCGGACCTGCGTGTTGGCCGCCCGCTCGTAAGGGCGGCGGCGCCGCCGGTGGAGGGGAAGCAGCCCTTACCCTCGGGGCTCGGGTCCTCCCCTGAATGGTCTCCGACCGGCTCTCCCGGAACCGCTCCCCCAGGTGCCCTGAGTTCCAGGGACCCCCGAGGGTGAGGCTGAAGGGAGCGCCAGGTGGGCAAAGGGGTCAGGAGCGTCCCCGGGAAACCAGGTCGGCGCGGGGGAAATGCTTGCAGCCTACACATCCCAGGACTCTTCAAAACGCGTCGAAAAAGGCCAAAACCCAAAGAGCACAACGGGCAGGACCAGGACCAAACGACACTCGGGAAAGGGTTGCAACGGCCCTGGAGCAGAGTGGTGAGCGGCTGTGCGTGCTCCCGGCGGCGGGGTGCGCAGTGCCTGGCCGCTTGGGAGTGAGCCCCAGGTCAATTGGAAGGTTGTCCTAGGAACAACGGGAATGGTTACCTGCGGGGGGTGGGGGCGCCGGGAATAAACAGAAGCTCACTTCTCCGTCTTTAAATTAAAGTTTATACGTAGCCAAAGAGTAAATGACAAAGCAAGTAAACACAAAGTGGAAAGCAAATTGAAACCAGTGAGCTTACCTCTGGGCCAAATCGGTAACTATGTCATTAAACAGGAAAAACGTATTCCCCAGGTGTTTCCATCCTCACCCAAGGATGTATGTGCTTATTGACTTGAGACAGAGAAAGGGAAACAGCAATCTATTGCCTCCCCTATGCACCCCGACCAGGGACTGAGCTTGCAGCCTAGGTATGTGCCCTGACCAAATCACATTTGCACCCTTTATGGTGTCTGGGTGGGTGCTCCAGCCAACTGAGCCACCCAGCCAGAGCTTCCCCAGATATTTTTAACGTAGTAATCAGAGTATATAATCTAAGGATGAAGAAAGAACTGCAAAGGAATCTTCAGCTTCACTCGGTGGTTCATAATAATGGTGGTAAGGCCTGGCTGGTGTCGCTCGGTGGTTGAGCCTCGACCCATGCACCAAGGCATCACCCGTTCACTTCCCAGTCCGGGCACGTGCGTGGGCTGCCAACTTGATCCCCAGTATGGGGCATGCAAGAGGCAGCCAGTTGATGTTTCCATCTCTCCTTTCCTCTCTAAAATAAATAACATTTAAACAACAAAAAAACAGTAATATTGTTGCTATGGTTTTGAAACTATATTGGAGGGCACACAAATGTTTTCATGTTATACAAGACTTTAAGTGTAAGAAAATGAGATACAAATGTAAGATCGAGGGAGTTCAGGAAAAAGGCTGTAATACTTTCAAGTTGGAAGTACCATTTAGAGCACATCATTTTAAAAATAAGTTTCCTAGTTCTGTGCACTGAGGACCTCAGAGCAGTGGGTTGGCCGGTTGTTGCCATTTGCCAGGGGCTGGAGGTGTCCCTGGAAGTTGGGCTTCACCTACAGTAACAGTGAACACACTTGCCAATCGGATCACGGTCTCTAAATTCCATTTCCCACTAAATAAGTCCAGAGCATCTTGCATTTACTTACACTTCAAGTTAAACTTTATACTTCAGTCAAGTGTGGAAACAAAGACCAACCAAACGAGGACAAGCAAAGGCTACTTACCCAGAACCTGCTGCCAGAGAGAGCCGGGCGCCATCACGGGCGTTTGGCAGAGACTCCAGGGCAGGCAGCAGGGGGAGCGCTTGGAGGAGGAGAGGCCAGGCCCGGGTGTGCCCTCAGGCGCTGCGGGCAGGGGAGCTGGGGCCGCTGGTCAGCGGTGGGCCTCCCTGTGCTCAGGGCGTCTGTTCCGCTTGCTTCTGTTGGTTCTCAGTTTCAAGGGGGGACAAAAATAAGGGAAGCTGTCGGTTTGTAATCCGGTCCTGGTCATTGGAGCTGATTATTATAGAGGGTTTGTTTAGCTTTCTGGATTCTCACAGAGATAGTAGACTGACTTCCTCCAAGTCTGATGCATAGCAGGCTGGCTTCCTGGGCTAGTTACTGGAGGTAAGGGGGGCTAGTTTCCTAGGCACTGTGCTGCAGGTTGTGGGTCAAAATTCTATTTTTATATATGGCCTGGCCATGCCCATTTGTGTATTTGGTTTTTAACATTTACTTTTTTAAAAATTTTTATTGATTTTTTACGGAGAGGAAAGGAGTGGTATAGAGCTAGAAATATCGATGACAGAAATGCCAATCAGCTGCCTCCTGCACACCTCCCACTGGGGATGTACCTGCGACCAAGGCACATCCCCTTGACCGGAATCGAACCTGGGACCTTTCAGTCCGCAGGCCAACGCTCTATCCACCTAGCCAAACAGGTTAGGGCCAAAAATTTACCTTTAAAAGTAAATTTTAAAAAGACAAGCCAGCTTGAAAGATCTCCCAGAGGCCAAGTTTTAGGGCAATTGTAGCAAATGACTAAATGGAATAGATAAAAAAATAAATCTATATCGTTATACTTGGTGAGAGGAGTGGGGAAAGGAGACTATTTTTCTATAGTTGAAAATGACTACTACGCCAACTTTTCGCTCTGAACATTAATTGTTAAAGGGAAATACAGTATTTGCCCTGCCTTTACAATAGGGTGCTAGCAAATACATGTAGACTAAATGATGTAGTTAGAACATGACTGTTACACAAATCTTAAAGAAATAATTGATTTAAGCAAGAATTATCATGGGCTTAAAAACCTTTAGGTGACAGATTGCCGGGAAATGGGAGTATTCATGTGGCGCCAAAATACCACTACACAGGGAATTGATCTAATTGCAGAGAGCACGCTTGTGTAGTGGAGCCATCTCGTGGTCAAATTTAGAATCTGCAATAGACAACCTCCAATTTGCAGAAAGTACAGGAGAAAGAGTAGTGCAAATCTAAAAATACTAGTAAAATTAACTACTACCCACTCCCCCCAAAAAACTTTATGAAACAATCAACAATAAATATTTACTAAGCACCTGAGTTAGGCCCAGCATAGTCCTCAATATCCATGCCACTTCAAGCTGCAGTTTCAAATGAGATATCCAAGTATAAAGAAATTTTTTTAGATATGACTGTTCTAAATAGCACTATTGAGTTAGGTTGATGTTGAGTAAATTGGCCACTTCTTTCCCACCTGCCTCCTACTTAGCCTATAATCTTTATTCCTACTACTTTGATTTCGGAACTACCTAATAAAATGTTCATGGGGAGACCAGGGGGAAGAAGGGAAACGGCATTTACAATAAGTCTGGCCTGGGTCATTGATGTCCAAAAAGTCCAGGGACCCGTGACATGGGCAGAACGGTGGTTGAAGAAATTGACAGTGATTCATGGACGTCTCCTGAGCCTCAGAGCTGGTGTGACCATGACCCTGAGCATGAACGGATCATGCTCTCCCATGAGCCAGTACCTTTGCTCAGTTCACTTTTTCTGTCGGCAGTGTTCATCCCATGCTTCCTCGCCAGGTTCTCTCTTATTCCCCTCACCGGCAATTAGCTTTAGAGACGTTACTGATTTAGCTTATTGTGTCAAACAGAGAGATTTGTGGTTTTATCAATGTGGAGCTAAACCAAGCTTTCTAGACAAATTTTCTAAGCTAGTGTGTGTGTGGTTTTTTTTGTTGTTGTTGTTAATACTCACTAGAGGATATTGTTTCCATTGATTTTTTAGAGAGAATGGAAGGGAAGAGGAGAGGCAGGGAGAAAGAAACATCAACGTGAGAGGGACACGTCGATTGGTTGCTTCCCACAGTGACCAGGGCTGGGGACGGAGTCTGCAACGAAGGTACATGCTCTTGACCAGAACCTGAGACCCTTCAGTCCCCACAAAGAGCTCCACTGGCACTCTTAAAAGATGTATTTTTAGCTCTAACTGATTTGGCTCAGTGGATAGGGCATTGGCCTGCAGACTGAAGGGTCCTGTGTTCGATTCTGGTCAGGGGCATGTACCTTGGTTGTGGGCACATCCCCAATAGGGGGGGTGGGTGCAGGAGGCAGCTGATCGATGTTTCTCTCTCATCGATATTTCTCTATCCCTCTCCCTTCCACTCTGAAAAATCGATAAAATATATATTTTTTTAAATGTATTTTTAGAATAATATATTAATATTTCTATCACAATTTCTACTACTTTTAAAAAATACCTTTATTAATTTCAGAGAGAGGAAAGGAGATGGGAGGGGAAGAGAGAAACATCAATTTTGAGAAAGAATCATTGATTGACTGCCTCCTGCATTCCCCCTTACTGGGGGTCAAGCCTGCAACCTGGGCATTTGCCCTGACTGGGAATTGAACTGGTGACCTCCTGGTTCATGAGTTGACACTCAACCACTGAGCAACCCCGGCCAGGCTACTACTATTTTTAAAATTGTATTTCATTGTACCTACATCCTTGAACATAATGCTGAACCGTTTCCCAGGCTTTGTTTCCTTATATTGTTTTGAGTTAGTGTATTTGTCATATACCCAAGAAACACTTACTGAATACCTGCCACATTGTACTAAGTACAGGATCTACAAAGATTGCCCCCTCCTCCCCCAAAAAGAAACAGTGTGGTTATACAGTTGTTCTAATCCTTCTGAACCATTGGTGGGGGCAGGGAGCAGAGATAACAGAGAGATGGAGAACTCAGAGTCACTTTTTGGAAACAAGCTTGTGCAAATACTGGGAAATCCCTCCATCCGAAAAAATAAAGTCAGCCCTTGGAGACAGTCTTGATTTCTGTAGTGTTTTTCCTTGTCACCCATTCTGTGCAAATAACTCCACTTCCTGAAAAGGATTCCATGTGCCAGCATGACTAAGCATTGCCGATCTCCTTCCAGCTCCCACCAGGGCCCATGGCACAGGCTCCTCTTCTTGCTGACGGTCCCATGATTGTGTTTGAGTCATACTATCTTCAACCCAGGGGTGGGTTATGGCTGGTCTAAGCCAATGTATCCTAACAGGAATGGTATTGGTATTTGGAGTAGGATCAATCTTTTTTTTTTTTTTTTTTTTTGGCCACAAGAGGCTTGACAATTTTTTATTGAGTTCACCTCATTCTAAGATGTGTTTTCAGGATGCTATTAACATACTTAACTGCAAAAAAAGGTATGTTTAAAAAACATTCAGTGTTTTCAAAATACGGCTGTCGCCCTAACCAGTTTGGCTCAGTGGATAGAGCGTTGGCCTGTGGACTGAAGGGTCCCAGGTTCGATTCCGGTCAAGGGCATGTACCTTGGTTGCAGGCACATCCCCAGTAGGGAGTGTGTAGGAGGCAGCTGATCAATGTTTCTCTCTCATCGATGTTTCTAACTCTATCGCTCTCCCTTCCTCTCTGTAAAAAAATCAATAAAATATATTAAACAAACAAAAACCATGGCTGTCAAATACAATATACATATGAAATAATCCGCATATTTCTCATTGAACAGCTGAAGCCTTTGATTCGACATGCTCCCCCTCCCCCCACCAATGTCTGGGTCACGGCTCAGACCGGGTACTGCGTCTCCCCCACGTGTTCCTTAGATGGTGTACTGCCTAGGATGAATCTTTTTCTGTGTGCAAAAGTGTTCTATGCATTTTAGGACCCTGGACCAACCCACTAAATAGCAACACACATCTCTATTTGTGCGACCTGTATTTCCAACACCTCTCCAAGGACAGGATACCTGGTGAGAACTCTGGTCAATTATGGGTACCTTGGTCTTCTTTACCAAATAGTGACGTCCAGTCTTCTTTCAGACAGAATTGGCCAGCTGACCAGTTCTGGCCAGGCCCAGAGGAAATCCAGGTTTCTGAGAACGATTGTCTTCTCCAGTAAGAGATGTTCAGGAGGTGAAAGTGCTTTATGCGCCCTCCCTTCCTCCTCCTCTCTTAGCAGGTGGGAGAGGCTGTGATACTTGTATCAATAGAAACCTTCATGACCATGAGCAGCCAGTGGGAGAACAGAAGCCAGCCTGCTGAGAAGGCAGAGTGGAGGGTGGACGTCCCTAAATCCTGGATCACATGGTTGAGCTTCCAAAGTAATCCAGGGACTACCAGTTGTTGGGCTTTTAGGAAGTGAAATAGGAAGGTCTTTATATTTTAAACCACTGCCCATCAGGATTGCTAACCACATTCTGGCTTAATTTGAGAAAAACGTTATTTACATGATAAGTTAAAGAAAATGGAAAAGTACCAACAAAAGATGTGTGGTGTGTGTTTTTTTTTTCAGAAAAAAATATCAAGCAATTCACCTGCAGAGAGCTGAATATTTAAAATCTCAATATATGAGTGGGTTTCCTTTCCTGAACCCATAAATCAATAATTATTTTTCCTGTGTCATTTTGCTTTATTGTTGTTACAATAGCCCTCATTGTTTAGCAAGGTGGTAAATCAGAAATTTAAATACCATTATTCACTTCCAGAAAAACCAAACTTTAGAAGATACAGATCTAGCTACATTTAAAATGTAATGGCCTGGACAATCTTATTTTCAGAACTTTTCGAAATACTATTCTGTTTGCCTCTGCTGCTTCCTAATTCACCTGTGGGTGCAATAGGCTTTGTTGGGTCAAACACTCCATGAAACCGCTTCTAATTTTTTAAAAGGACAGCCTTTTATTCCCAATAAACTGAAGGACCACTTATCCAGGAGACAGCGTATCCAAAAGCCGTGTGCCTGTTTTGCCTGGACACACTACGAATCTGTGCTCCCAGGAGAAGGTCCTGGGCTTCAGGCAGTTGTGCTGTGGACCGTGCCGACCATCTGCTGCAGACGTGGGTCAGGAACAGCAGAGACTTGCTCTTTCCTGCGCATTAACCGCCTCAGTATTGTCCTCTGTCCCACTCACCTGTGTCCAGCCTTCATCTCTTCTCTCCAAGGACTGCAACCGCCTCTAGCTGGTGCCCTGACCCCCGCAGGTCCTTCCTCCACACAGCAAGCCAGCCTGCTCCTGACACGGTGCTGTGAGGTCTCCACTTCTGTTCCATGTTTCTCTCATTAAGCACAACTCAAAGCCTGGATGTTTTCCACAAAACAAGCACAAAGGCACACGGGGTGGGGGTGGGGGTGGGGGTGGAGCGGGGAGGTGGTGTGGTCTCCTGGGCTCCTTTTCGTTTCATAAACCCCTGGGGCTGGCGACCTGGAAATACCAATAGGCACAGACAAGCATCCTCCCCAACAAATCCGCTTTCTCTAACCGAAGGACCAGGGAAAGGGCAGCCCAGCAAGAAAGGAAACTTTTAGACAGCAAACCACGCTCTCCGGACAACAACCCCATCCACGCCAGCACAGGTTCCGGTCAAAGCACCAGTGATCTGGGATGTGGTGACTTGGGGTGACACCAAAGCAGCATTGTCTCACAACCCAGGCACCCCGAATCCCAGTCTTTGGCAGGCAGTGCTTTATGGGACTCTGGGAAAGAGCGTCACCTAGCGAGGGAACAAAAGCAAAAAAATCTAGATGCTGCGCTTCCAAGCCCTGGGTCAAAGCCAAGTCAAAGGGCTCTTCGAAGCCTGGGAGGGAAGGGGGGGTACCGACAGGAGAAGGGACTGCTGTTGGCAGAGAAGGGGAGCCAGCCCCCAGAAGAAGGGACCAGCGAGGGCCAGGAAGTGTTCTAGGGCCGCAGACATTGAAAACCAGGAACGATCAAGATACACAGGATAAATGCCCGCAGATGAGTGTGCTTGTCCGGTACAGGAGTCTTACCGGAAGGCATTAAAAAGTTAATGAGTATTAAGTTTTTAAAGGATAAACCATGCTGTGGCTTTGACCTTCGTATTTTCCAGAATTCACTACGTGTGTGGCTTTAGCCTTGGCCTTTGGAAAAGGAGTGACATCATGAGGTTCAGCACTGACCTCAGTAATAATCTAACAGCTGACATGCTGGGAAATTATTATAATATCATGTTTAAAAGTAATTTACATTCAAACTAATACTCCTACATATTTTGATAAAAAATTATTTTGAATACAGCTTCAGATTTATTCTTGGATTTCTGAAGTTCCTTCTGTGACGGCACTGTTTGTCTTTGACCAAATATGGATCATAACAACTGGTCATTAGGCATTCAGCTAACGTGTGCATGTACTGCATTTCTTTTTTTAAAAAATTTTGTTTTATTGCTTAAAGTATTACAACGAATGTTAAATAGGTCTCCATTTTCCCCCCTTGACCTTCCCCCCTCCTCCTCCCCCCTCCCCAGTGTCTTGTGTCCATTGATTATGCTCATATGCATGTACTGCATTTCTAAATGCTTTAGAAAGTGGGTGAAGAAGAACAGAATATGCCACCCCAAATGTGCCACTTTGGCATGAAGATTGTTTTGAGCTGAAGTCAATCGAGACCCAGCAGACTCAAGAAAAATGTTTACCTTTCCCTGTTTACCTAAAAGAATTTACGTGGGGGCCAGGCCTAGACTGAGTATTATTATCAGAGATAACTTTTTATCTATAAAACTGATCTGTTGGCAGAGAAGGGACTAGTGAGGGCCAGGAAGTGTTCTAGGGCCTCAGACATTGAAAACAAGGAATGATCAAGATATACAGGATAAATGCCAGCAGATGAGTGTGCTTGTTCAGCACAGGAGTCTTACTAGAAGGCATTAAAAAGTTAATGAGTGTTAAGTTTTTAAAGGATAAACTGTGCTATGGCTTTGACCTTGGTATTTTCCAAAATTCACTACGTGTGTGGCGTAACATCTAATTACCAACCATCTCTTCTTAATGTCCTATAAATTGCCCTCCTCTCCCTTGAAGACCCAGGCTCCTGCTACTATTCCTGAGCTCAGGATGACACATGAGCCTCAACTGCTTGCCTTGCCCTTAAGTCTCATATCTCTGGGGCTCCTGTACATACAAAATTAAATTTGTGTTTTTCTCCAGTTAATCTATGGCAACTTAATTATTAGGCCAGTCAAAAGGACCTAGAAGGGTAGAGGAAAAAATGTCTCTCCCTACCTGACTAACAGAACAATGTCATCATACTTCTTGGTATCCT
>PVJC01045006.1:0-13870 GCA_004026665.1 Murina feae | reverse complement strand
GGCTCAGTGGGATCCCGCCCAGCACAAGGCTTTGGCCACTCCCAGTGCTGTGCTGACACTGGAGCTATTGACTCAGTTACCTCAATGCTTTGAAATATCTTGAGAAAAATTAATTTGGTTCAATATAAGATGGTTTTTGACTCCTAAAGTCATTAATTATCTCTGTTAACCAAACTAAGCACACATTGTTCCAGCTAAAGTGCAAGGCCTGTGGAACTTGCACTCACCTATCTTCATATAGTCTGCCTGCTCCTCTCCAGCCCTATCTGCTACCTGGGCTCTAGAATCAGAGCATACCATCCTACCCTTCATGGCATCGCTGACAGCAGACCCAGCAATTTTGTGCAGTGTGACCTCTGTGCTACATACACATAGCGTGCTTGTATCTGCTATCTCATTCTTTATATTCTGTGCCCTATTTTCTATCAGAAACTCCATGCCCAACAACCCACAAACTTGATGGAGCTCTGTGACAAGGAGGGTTGTGGGTTTTATTTAGCATTTTTTCCCAAGCCTATAGGTGCCGAATACCATGTCTGGCCCTGCAGGGTTCTCAGCACTGGCGGAACTGGTGGCTGATGGCTCTCTGTGTCTTGTCCCTACAGAACCTCCTCCTCTCACTGCTGAGGCCTCTCTCACGGGAAAATGCAGTAGGTGACTCAGTCAAAACTTGGGGCATCAGAGCAACTGCCGGTTGGGCTTGTACGTGGCCTCTGGTCAGGGTCTCCAATGGCTGCCACAGCCCACCATTGTTGGCTCTTTTATGGGCCAGCTTCTAAGTCCTCCTTGAGTGAGCGGCCAAAGAAAAACCAGAAATGCCAAGAAAGTAAGTTTTTAAATTAAGTTTTTACATTAATATTTCTAACATTTTGGATCTCATGAGACCAGATCTATTATCAAGTATATATTTTTTTGAAACTCGAAGTCATCCAGAATAACATCAACATTTATGTGTTAGGGAAATAGGTTACATATTAGAATTAAAATCAATAACTTAAGAGAAAGAAGAAAAGGAGCCAGAATAGTAACAAACATCTCTTACTTTAACAAACATGCAGGAATCTAAGATACTTGTAAAAAAAAAAATCACATTAAATACAGAAGTATATTACCTATAATTCTAGCATTAGGAAATATCAGAATATTTTATGACTTTAGAATTTCTTAAACGGGGCTCACAAACAAACTTACGGGGGGGAAATGGTGGATTTGACCACAGCAAAATTAAAGATTTCTGTAATGGAGGCTGACAGTCTGGGAAAGCACTGGCAGCCTCTCAAATCAATAAGGAATGAAAACCTAGAATATATAAAGAACTCTTGCAAATCAGACAAAACAACAACAACAAAACACACAGAACAGGCAATCCACAGAACAAAACCTGTGGGATTAAAGAGCAAATAAGCATCAGAAGCTCTATCTCACAATCAATGAAAGAAATTAAAATACCATCAAGATGCCACAGAACACTGTAAGAATGACAAAACTGAGAGGTCAAATATCAAGTTATTCCATGCTATGGAGGACGTTGGGACCCAAGAACCTCGAAATGTGTGGACATGTAATATATCCACATGTCCTGCCTCTCACACTCCACTCACTGGCTATGCCAGCTACACCCTCCACACCCCAGAGACCTACAAGAGAACACCATAGAGAAAGCAAGTTTTTCAGAATACCTCACGGATGCCTCAAAAAACTACCCAAACTATGCTGCATAGTTTTCAAAGATTCTGATACCTGAACACACATCTGGAAGGTGGTCTGGGAAGGAAATGTGAAGGAAAACAGGAGTGAGGCTGAGTAAGTTACTGATGGGGGGAATGGAGACTCAGCAAAGCAGGTAAGGGCTGCTGCTAGTTAAGACCCTGAAACTCTAATTCTCAAATCAAATAGAGGAAAGAGCAAAAAACATTTAACTCAGACCTTCTCTTTGTTCTGAAAAGGTCATCAAAACCCTTTCTGATCTACTTGGAAACCCCTACAGCTTTCGAGTGTATAATAACGGAAATGATTTGAGATTCACAGTTGGCAAGTACTAAGAAAAATGATCTAAAATTATTTTTATTTACAATGCATCATGTTAAGTACATACCACAGGTAGTCTGAGATTTCTCAGGTCTGTGTACAGGCTATGTTGATAGTCACTTACCTGCCTGACAGACTGAGTAGCCCTTCTCTGCTGGGGAAGAGGTTCCAGTGCTTCTGAGCATCAAGGCATCTTCTAAAAACTCAATCTTCTTGCTGAACTGCATTTCCAGAATGGGGACAACTTCTGGCATCTTGGCAGATATCAAACGAAAAGTTATGCCTGGCTTCCCAATGAACCGCTGGCGGATGCTAACTTCATAATGTGTGTGAACCTTAATGTTATCTACATCTTCTCTTTCAAATCTGTGTAACAGCAAAGAATCTGAGTCGTGGATTTCCAACCCAGAAATAAGGATGGTGAGCCTTCCTGGTTTAACATGAGATTCTGTTCCTTGGGAAATAACAGCAGGAATTCTGATCACTATCCCTTCTTTTCCAAGAGCTTTGGTACTAGTCATTGAGGAGCCTCCCCTGGAGTTTGTGTCTGATGGCATCTTCCAAAGCTTGAAGCTAAAGGGCCACCAAGAAGGAGATTCCAGTTGTTTCAGCAACCTAGAAGATGAAACAAAATACTAAAAACTAGGCCACCAATTTTTAATACTTTAACTGCTTTACCCTTTATAAAGCACTTGTACCATTTTACAGTTTTCTTTTCCACACATACTCATGAAACAGAAAAAGCAGAAATAAATGGTTATCCCCATGTTTTAAGAAAAGAAACCTAAGGCTAAAACCAGTAATGTTATTTGCCTACAGTATGGATAAAAGCTATTTGTAGTGGACACATATCTTCAGACTCAAATATTACTCTTATCACACTTAACCCTGGGTAATTCTGACTCAAATCCTGTTCTTACTCTCTAGAGAGGTAATAGATTCTGGCAGTGATCTATACTGTACAATAGAGTAATAGGCACATATGGCTACCTGGTACCTGAAATATAGCTAATGTAAGGAGGAATTGAATTTTAAACTTAAATTTAATGTAGTTCCTAGCTACCATATTGGACAGCACAACTCTAAACTAATCAGTAACAGATACATCTAAAAAGTCAATAAAAGAGGAAAAAAATAGAAGCAGGACTGGGAAAGCAAAGGAAGAAGAAACAAATAAAATAAATAAGATGGTGGAATAAAATGCAATAGTATTAGTAATCCTACCTAATAAAAGCGTAATATTAAAAGTAACCGTTTCTTTGGGAGGCCTAAGCCATGCGCACCAGCCAATCAGAGTGACTGTATGCAAATTAACCCAGCCAACATGGAGGCTGCCACTCACGGACCTGAGTAAACGGCAGCTTCCATTGCAGCAGGACTGAAACTGAAACTGCGGCCCGCTCTGCTTATCCTGGCTCAAAGCAAAACATGTTTGCAACAAAATATCAATCATAGAATCCTCTGGAGCTGAAGGAAACAGCAGGCCTGGCCTGACTACTAAGAGTAACAATGTCTCATTATAGAAGCCGCGAGCTGAAGCAGAGAGGTTTCGTTACTAGGCCTCAGCTTAAAGGAACAGTGCATCAATTATAGAAGATAAATCCCAGAAACTTGCTTCCAGCCAGCCTTGCTGGGACATTGGGTCAATGGGAGCTGTGGGCAGCCTGAAAGCACCCCTGAGCCCGTCACCCATGCTGGCTACAACCCAATGGGGTGAGGGATGTTACTGGGGGGCTTGGCCAGCCTGCAAACAGCCATCAGCCCCTCACCCAGGCTGGTCAGGTACACCAGCAGGTGCACATCCCCAGAGGGGTCCCAGACTGTGAGAGGTCCCAGGCCGGGCTGAGGGACCTCCCAAATGTACAAATTTTTGTGCACTGGGCCCCTAGTCATCTATATAAATAAAAATGTAGATGTTTGTTTGTTCAAAATCTCAAATCTCTGAAAGTTCTTCACCGATTGCTTTGAATTTTGACACAACGTTGCATTCAAATACATGCGTTTTTTCACACCTGTGACAGGTAAAAGCATGCTTTTTTTGAAAAAAACAGGTAAAAACATGCTTTTTTAAAAAACAGCGCCATCTGTTGGACGTAAAAACAACACACGCTACGAACTTAATATTATTCAGTCTAACATCCAAGGCCAGGAAGTCACATACAAATCCGTCTACACTGTTGTGGAAGCAGATGAAGCAGTTAATTATCCAACAGAATTTTGGTATTCATTCGATCTATCTAGGATGCATTGCATGTACTGCACTTGAAAATCGGCCAATTATCTTGTTGCGAAACATCAACCAGCGTGGGGTTGGTCCTCGGACCAGGGCTGGGCTGGAGCTCAGGCGGCCGCCACGGTCCCACCCACGCCAGCGACCGAGGGCTGTGGGGAACATGGAGGTCGAGGGTGGGTGAGCTTCCTCGGCTCCTTTTCCTTTCGGCTTTTGGGCGGCTAGGTGAGGGCCCCTGCCGGCGGGAGTCGGGAGCGGCCGGGCTGCTTTGGGCACGGGCCACCTGTGGAGAGTGGGGGTGCAGGCCAGTGCTGGGGGGCCCGGATTGCAGAGGTGCACGTGTGCAAGGCCAGACCAGCTGGGCAGAGTGGGGGCAGCAGCATGCCAGGTGCAGCTGCCCGGGAGAGTGCATTATATACCCACAAGCATTGTGCAATTAAACATATTAGAAACATGCGCTTTCTCTTTTCTTTCTTTTCCATTTAACCAGACTGAGCCACCGCAATACATGGCCGGGGACAGCTAGTATTAAATAAAAAGACTAAATTCTTTCATTAAAAGGCAGATTATCAGCTTGGTAAAAGAAACAAGACTCAACTATATCTTGTTTACAAGAAACACTGTGAAATATGACACAGATACATCAAAAGCAAAGGAATTGGAAAAAAGATATATCACACTAAAAGTAACCTTTAAAACAAGCAGTGTACCAGGAATAAAGAAGGACTGCATAATAAGAGGGTTGAACCAACTGAAATCTAATCTAATAAAAGAG
This sequence comes from Murina feae, assembly GCA_004026665.1. Taxonomy (NCBI): domain Eukaryota; kingdom Metazoa; phylum Chordata; class Mammalia; order Chiroptera; family Vespertilionidae; genus Murina; species Murina feae. The sequence continues at coordinate 8,837 of PVJC01045006.1, read as the reverse complement.
AAACATGCAAATTAGTGTCACTCCGCTACACCCACACCACACCCACCAGCCAATCAGAGCAACTATATGCAAATTAAGCCAACCAAGATGGCGGATGGCAGCCAGGGAGCTGGAGCAAGCAGGAGGCTTGGTTGCTCTGGCAATGGAGAAAGCCAAGCTTCCTGCCTGCCTTGGCAGACTGTGGCTTCTGCTCAAGGCAACGAAGTCTCAATTATAGAAGATAAATAAACCCCAGATACCTGCTTCCAGCCAGCCTTGCTGGGAGCTCAGGTTACTGGGGGCCATAGCCAGCCTGCAAATAGCCATCAGCCCCTCACTCAGGCTGACCAGGTACCCCTACCCTGAAGGGGATGTGGCCAGCTTGAAAACAGCCCTCAGACTATCACCCAGACTGGCTAGGCACACCAGCGGAGAGCCCCACCCTAAAGGGGATGTGGCCAGTCTGAAAACGGCCCTCAGCCTCTGACTCAGGCTGGTCAGGCACACCAGCGGGACCCCCACCATAATCTGGGACACCGTTCAGAGCAGACCAGCCGGCCCCCACCCACGCACCAGGCCTCTGTCTTATGTAATAAAAGGGTAATATGCAAATGGACCCTAACAGCAGAACCACTGGGAATGACTAGTCACTATGACACACACTGACCACCAGGAGGCAGATGTTCCCTGGTGGTCAGTGCACTCCCACAGGGGGAGCTCTGCTCAGCCACAAGCCAGGTTGACAGCTGCCAGCACAGCGGTGGTGGTGGGAGACTCTTCTGCCTCCTCAGCAGCGCTAAGGATGTCCGACTGCAGCTTAGGCCTGCTCCCCGCTGGCAAGTGGACATCCCCTGAGGGCTCCCGGCTGCCAGAGGGATGTCTGACTGCCAGCTTAGGCCCGATGCCCCAGGGAGCGGGCTTAAGCTAGCAGGTGGACACCCCCTGAGGGATCCCAGACTGTGAGAGGGCACAGGCCATGCTGGGCTGAGGGACCTCTCTGAGTGCACAAATTTTGTGCACTGGGCCTCTAGTTGATATTGTAAAAGGAGAAATAGATAATCACAGCTGTAGATTTCAACAAATTTCTATGATTGATCCATCAAGAAAACAAAAATAACTAGGGAGAATATAGAAATTTTGAGCAACCCTATTTAACCAACTCAACCTGACTGGTATTCATAGGAACAGCATAAACTGCTGAATCATTCTTTTCAAGTGTATTCAGAACATTAAAAAAAAAAAAAAGTGCCCTGACCAGTATACTCAGTGGTTAGAACGTTGGCACATGCGCCAAAGGGTCTCAGGTTTGATTTCCGGTCAAGGGCACATACTTGGGTTACAGATTCAATCCCTGCCCCAGTCCAGGCACGTGTGGGAAACAAGCAATGTATGTGTCTCTCTCACATCAATATTTCCCCTCCCTCCTCTCTTTTTACCATGCTCCCTCCCTTCCACTCTCTAAAAATCAATGGAAAAGATGGTTGGGTGGGATTAACAAAAAACAAAAACAAAAACAATATATAATAAGCCACATTAAATATCAAGTATTGAAATCATATAGAGTATATCCTCTGTCCCTGGAGAAATAACACTAAAAGTCAATATCAATAAGCCAACTACTCCCTAGTTGGTTTGTCTCAATGGATAGAGAGCATCAGCCTGTGGACTGAAGGGTTCCGGGTTTATTCCAATTAAGGGCACATGCCCGGGTTTCAGGCTTGATCCCCAGTGGCGGGCATGCAGGGGGCAGCCAGTGGTTCTCTCTCATCATTCTATCTTGCCCTCTCTCCTTCTCTCTGAAATCAATAAAAAAATTAAAAGATTAAAAAAATAAGATTTTAAACAAATCCTTTTAAAAAAGCTAACTAGAACATTCTCAAATATTTGGAAATTAAACAAATTCTAAATAAAGAACATCAAAATATTTGAAGTGAATAAAACTGAATACATAATACACGCAAAAAATGGAATACAAACAGAGCAGTCATGCAAGGTAAATTTATTGCTCTTGATGCATGCATTTGAAAACTTTTTGGAAAGGTTTAAAAATCAATGATCTAACTTTCTATTTTAAAAAAGTTATAATTAAACCCAAATGAAGTAGAAGAAAAAGTAAAAATCAATAAAATTTAAAACAAAATATATTAACAAAGCCAAAGTCAGTTCTTTGAAGCAATTTTAAAAAGTAAACCCCTAGCAAGAAATGCTCAAGAAAAAAAATAAAATAAAGAAAACACAAATAACCGATATCAGGAATAAAAATGAAGCACCACCATAGATCCTTCAGCATTGAAAGGCTATAGAGTAGAGGTGGAAACCTTTTTTTTCTGCCAAGGGCCATTTGGATATTTATATCATCACTAGAGGCCTGGTGCACAAATATTTGTGCACACGAGGAGGGGGAGTCCCTCAGCCTGCCTCTGCCCTCTCCCAGTCTGGGACCCCTCGGGAGATGTCCACCTGCTGGCTTAGGCCCGCTCCCTGGACAATTGGGCCTAAGCTGGCAGTCAGACATCCCTCTGGCAGCCTGGGAGCCCTTGGGGGATGTTCACTTGCCAGCGGGGAACAGGTCTAAGCTGTGGTCGGACATCCTTAGTGCTGCTGAGGGGGCGGGAGAGGCTCCCACCACTACCACTGTGCTGACAGCTGTCAGCCTGGCTTGTGGCTGAGCAGAGCTCCCTCTGTGGGGGTGCACTGACCACCAGGGGGCAGCTCCTGCATTAAGCATCTGTCCCCTGGTGGTCAGTGTGTGTCATAGTGATCAGTCATTCCCAGTCGTTCTGTCTGTTAATTTGCATATTACCCTTTTATTATATAGGGCTAGCTATATCGGCCACACTTTTCTGTGGCTCAGTCTGGTTAAATGGAAAAGAAAGAAAAGAGAAAGCACATGTTTCTAATATGTTTAATTGCACAATGCTTGTGGGTATACAATGTGCCCTCCTGGGCGGCTGCCCCGGCATGCCGCCATCTTTGCCCTGGTCTGGCCTCGCACACATGCGCCTCTGCAGCCCAGGCCCCCCAGTGCCGGCCTTCACTCCCACTCCCCACCAGCAGCCTGCGCCCTGTACCTTGTGCCTGAAGCGGCCCAGCCACTCCCTACTCCCACCGGCAGGGGCCCTCGCCTAGCCGTCCAAAAGCTGTAGAAAAAAGGAGCTGAGGAAGCTCCTCCGTCCTCGCCCGGCACACTCCCTGTGAGCCCTCGGCCGCTGGCGTGGGGGCTGGGGGACCGTGGCGGCTGCTCATGTCCCAAGCCCCAGCCCAGCCCCGGCCTGAGGCCCAGCCCTGCGCTGGTTGATGTTTCGCAACATGATAATTGGCACGCCAATTGAATTCCATTCCTGGCAGATCAAGGGAATTCCAAAATTCTGTTGGAATTCATCTGCTTCCACAATAGTGTCAACGGACTTGTATGTGACTGCCTGGCTTTGAATGTTAGACTGAATAATATTGTTAAGTTCATAGTGTGCGTTGCTTTTATGTCCAACAGATGGCACTGTTTTTTTAAAAAGCATGTTTTTACCTGTTTTTTTTTTTTTTCAAAAAAGCATGTTTTTACCCGTCACAGGTGTGACATCTATATAATGTAGGTATATAAAAACACACAAGTATTCAAATGCAACATTGTGTCAAAATTTCAAAGCAATCGGTGAAGAACTTTTGGAGATTTGAGATTTTGAACAAACGAAAATTTACATTTTTATTTATATAGAGGCCTGGTGTATAGGTGGGGGCCGGCTGGTTTGCCCTGAAGGGTGTCCTGGATCATGGTGGGGGTCCCACTGGGGTGCCTGGCCAGCCTCAGTGAGGGGGTGATGGCTGTTTGCAGGCTGACCAAGTCCCGCAGTGGGAACCCTCATCCCATGGGGGTGTGGCCAGTCTGGATTAGGGGCTAAGGGCTGTTTTCAGGCTGGCCACACCCCCTTTAGGTTGGGGGTCCTGACTCGGATGCCTAGCCAGTCTGGGTGAGGGGCTGATGGCCATTTTCAGGCTGGCTATGCTCCCCAGTGACCCAAGCTCCCAGCCTCTCCTTTTTTTCTTTTCTGGGATTTATTTATCTTCTATAATTGAAACTTTGTAGCCTTGAGCGGAGCCAGCCAGGGCAGGCGGGAAGCATGGCCTCCTCCATTGCTGGGGATAACCCAAGCCTCCTGCTGGCTCCAGCTCTGTGGCCGCTGCCATCTTAGCTTGCGGGAGTGGCTTGAGCATAGTGGGGGGACAATTGATTTGCATGTTTCTTTTTTATTATATAGGATTCACAAGCCATACAAAATTATCAACTTAAAAATTAGCCTACTATATTTGGTCAAACATTTAATTAACTCACCCCTTAATGCCCTGGCAGGGCCAGATCAAATGTAGGCCTTCTATGGCCCGCAGGCTGAACATTCCTCACCCCTGCTATAGAGAATGTTATATTCAACCGATAAATTCGACAACTTATATAAAATATACAAAACCCCTGAAAACCCAACATGTGAAACTGAGGAAAGAAAAAGTTTAAAAATAAAAATAGCTGACCAGCCGGTGTGGCTCTGTTGATTGAGCACTGACCTATATATGAAGAAGTCACAGTTCAATTCCTGGTCAGGACACATGCCTGGATTGCAGGCTCAGTTCCCAGTGTGGGACATGCAGGAGGCAGGCGATTAATGATTCTCTCTCACCATTAATGTTTCTATCTCTCTCCCTTCCTTTATGAAATCAATAAAAATATATTTTAAAAAAATAGCTCACAAAGAAATTGAGTCTGTAACTAAAGAGCTTCCCATGGGGAGTGGGAGTGAGCTATGGTTTAGGTGGCTTCATTGATGAATTCTGTAAACATACAGAAAAAATAATGATTGTATACCAACTCTTTCAAAGAGTAGAGCAAAAAGTGAATGCTTTTCCCATTCAGTTCACAAGACCACTCTAATTCCTATTCCCAAACCTAGTAATGATATTATAAGAAAACAAGATCATAGCAATATCCATCAATAACACAGATGCAGAATTCCTCATGAAAATATCAGTAAATCAAATTTAACAATATATAAAAAATATTACATTATGATTAAGTGGTATTAATCCCAGGATACTGAAATTGGTTTAACATATAAAAATTAATCATTGTATCTCACTGGTGAAAAACCATGGGGAAAACTGTATCACAAAACAGGCAGAAACAGAATCTGACAAAATTGAACATCCATTCATGTTAAAATTTCCAGCAAGCTATAAATATAAGAAAATTTCCTCAATCTGATACAGGACATCTATAAAAAACTTGCAGGTAACAGCCTGGTTAATGTTGAAAAAGTCAATGTCTTCACTCTATGATCAGAAAGAAAGTTTAAAAAAATGAACAGATTTCTAAACTATCTGAATTTCGAAAGCATTCCCAAAGTCACACATAGATCCAAGGCAGAGTCTTATCAGCACAGGTGTTAAAGTATAGCCTCTATCTGACCAACCAATGGTTGTCCATTAAGCTATGCTGACACCAGAACAACCCAGAGGAGCCCATCTAAGTTTAAAAATTAAAACATTTACAAACAAAAATAAAAGGCTGAGCAGATGACAAATATTGCACACTACAGTGTAAATACACTCTGTCAAGTTAACTAAATTGAACAAAAACAGCCACCAAGAGCACTACCCTGTGGTAAAAAAGGAGATCAGAATAAAAAATTGCAAATATATATTTACTAGGAGCCTGGTGCACGAAATTCATGCACTGGGGTGAGGGTTCCTCAGTCCACATATTGGGAGCCCTCAGGGGGTGTCCTACTGACAGCTTAGGCCTGCTCCCTGATTCCCTTGGGGAGCGGGACTAAGTTGCAGTCTGGCCTCCCTTTGTGGGAGGCAACCAGGCTAATCAGGGGAAGCCACCAGCCCCATCACCCCACTGCTGCAGTCACTGCCAGTCACCACAGCCACCAAGGTGTTTGCATCAACACGGACTCCAGTTCCTTCACATGAAAAAATGACAACTTTCTTCAGGCATTTTCAAGATGTGTCTTTCATAGGATATGACATTTCTTTCTTTCCTTTTTTTTTTTATCCTCACCTGAGGATATGTTTCCATTGATTTTTAGAGAATGTGGAAGAGAAGGGAAAAAGAGAGAAACATCAAAGTGAGAAGAACACTTTGACTGGTTGCCTCTTGCATATGCCCTGACGTGGGCCCCGGCCAGGGAGGAGCCTGCAACCTAGGTACATGCCCTTGGTCAGAATTGAACCCAGACCCTGCAGTCAGCAGGCTGAGGCATTATGCACTGAGCCAAACCAGCTAGGGCAGGATATGACATTTCTTAGCCCTCCAGCAGTGGAGCTTCATTTGGAGTGTGGTGGAAAAACCCTAGATCGCATTTTTGGATTCTTATTACCCAGGTTACTAAGAATATTACCAGTGGCATATAGGGAGCTTAGCCAATGAGCAATAAGAAAAGGTGTTTCCTCTGTAGTTTGCACTGGTCACCGGCTCCGCGCCTGTCCCTCCAATCCCAGCTCCGCCCCTGCCCAGGCCTATAACCTCTGGCTGAGGATGCAGGCCTGGGTAGGAGACCCCCAGACCTGTGCTTTGCCACCTCCCCTGGTGCCCAGACCCCTGCAATCGCAGGCTCCACCCCTGCCCCTCCAATCACTGGCTCCACCCTTGCCCATGCCTGAGGCCTCTGGTGAAGGCCTCTGGCCAGGGCAGGGGACCCCCAGCCCCCTCTGATGCCCTATTCTAGCCCTCGGGCCCTCCACCTCTTCTGCCACCTGCCTAGCTAACAGGCCTGACCACTTCAGTGGCGGGGCTGAGCCGGATTGGGTGCCACCATCTTGTGGCTATGGGCGCTGCCATCTTGTGGCCATGGGGACGGCCATCTCTGTGATGGAGTGATGCCTAATTTGCATATTACTCTTTTATTAGATAGGATGTATGCATGTGTGTGTATGTGTGTGTATATATATTGTTTGTTTATTGGAAAATACTTAAATTTTTAAGAAACGAAGACATTTTTAAAAGAGCTTTGATGGGAGATACAGCTGTTCTAGGACTACTAGTCCCCAATGAAGACCAATAATACATATTTTAAATGCCAAGTTTTCTAACAAAAATGTATGAGAAAACCAAAATGTGACCTATACACAGGAAAAAACCCCCACAAAAAACTAAACAATCAACAGAATCCATTCCTGAAAGCATTCCTATAGTGTATTTAACAGACATAGATTTCAAAACACTTATAATATTCAAGGAATTAAAGGAAACCAAGTTAAAAGGATTAAAGAAAAGCATAATGATGATGATTCATCAAATAGAAACTATTAATAGAGAGAAATTACATTAAAAAGAATCAAATGACAATCCTAAAATTAAAAAGTTACAATAATCCAACAGAGTCCAGGAGCACATAGTTTTCATGGTGAGTTCTACAAAACATTGAAAGAAGAATTAGTATCAATTTCTATCAAACTTTACCAAAGCTAGAAGAGGAGAAAGCAATTTCAAACACATTTTATAAGGCCAGCATCACCTTGACACTAAAACTAAACAAGCATACAACAAGAAAAGAAATTTCTAAGCAAATATTCCAGATGAACACAGATGCAAAAACTTCTACAAAGTATTAGCAAATCAAACTCAACAATATGTAAAAAGGATCATATACCACGACTAAGATTTATTCCAAGATGCAATGATAGTTTGATAACCAAAAACCAATCAATGTGACATATACCATGTTAACAAAATAAATAATAAAAATCATATGATCATCTCAATAGATGACAAATTATCAACAAAGTGGCTATGGAAGGTTTGTACTTCCACATAATAAAGGCCATATAGGACAAAAACCACAGCTAATAGCATAAGCAACAGTAAAAAGCTGAAAGCTTTTCCTTTAAGATCAGGAACAAGACAAGTATGAGGTAAGAGATGTATAAGAAAACCACTTTTATTCAATACTAGGGGCCCAGTGCACAAAAATATGTGCACTCGGGAGGTCTATCAGCCCGACCTGTGCCCTCTCGCAGTCTGGGACCCCTCTGGGGATGTCCACCTGCTGGTGTGCCTGGTCAGACTGGGTGAGGGGCTGATAGCTGTTTGCAGGCTGGCCAAGCCCCCCAGTGTGGATCCTCACCCCATTGGGGTGTGGCCAGCCTGGGTGATGGGCTGAGGGCCGTCTTCAGGCTGCCCATAGTCCCTTCAGGTTTTGGGTCCCTACTGGGGTACCTGGCCAGCCTGGGTGAGGGGCTGATGGCTGTTTGCAGGATGCCCAAGCCCCCCAGTAACGTCCCTCACCCCATTGGGGTGTGGCCAGCATGGGTGATGGGCTCAGGGGCGCTTTCAGACTGCCCACAGCTCTCATTGACCCAATGTCCCAGCAAGGCTGGCTGGACCCAGGTTTCTGTGGTTAATCTTCTATAATTGATACACTGTTCCTTTAAGCCGGGGCCTAGTAATGAAACCTCCTCTCTGCTTCAGCTCTGGCTTCTATAATGAAACTAGGGGCCCGGTGCACAAAAATTTGTGCACTCAGAGTGGAGGGAGTCCCTCAGCCTGGCCTGTGCCCTCTCACAGTCTGGGACCCCTCAGTGGATATCCTATGATGGCCCCAGTCTGCCAGGCACCTTCTGTGTGTGTGTGTATGTGTGTGTGGCCACTAGGGACCTGCCCCCAGCTGCATCAGAGGCTCGGAGCAGTCCTCCTGTGTGTGTCTACCTGCTGGGGGCCTGCCCCCAGGCACACCGTGGAGGCTTGGAGCAGGCACCCCCTCTATGATGATCTCTCAGACTCTTGCCCTCCCCTGCATGTTGTTCTCTTTTTTGAGCTGTGGCCAGGGCTGGGTGCTGCCTGCCTCCCAAGCTTGCCTACTGCCCAT
>PVJC01045005.1:0-13891 GCA_004026665.1 Murina feae | reverse complement strand
ACAGTTCTCAGGTATAGTCTAGATTTATACTTCTACTAGGGGCCCAGTGCACAAAATTCATGCACGGAGTGGGAATGGGGGGTGGGGGTGGTATCCCTCAGACCAGCCTGCACACTTTCCAATCTGGGACCCCTTGAGGGATGTCCCACTGGTGGGATCAGGCCTAAACAGGCAGTCGGACATCCCTTTCACAATCCAGGACTGCTGGCTCCCAACCGCTCGCCTGCCGATTTCCCCTAACCACTCCCCTGCCAGCCTGATCAATGCTTAACTGGTCCTGTGCCAGCCTGATTGCCCCTAACTGCCCTCCCCCTGTGAGGATGGTCCTCTCCAATTATCCTCCCCTGCAGGCCTGGGTCCCCCACAACTGCCCTCCCCTGCAGGCCTGGATCCCACCCAAATGCTCTCCCCTGCAGGCCTGGGTCCCCCACAACTGCCCTCCCCTGCAGGCCTGGATCCCTCCTAACTGCCCTCCCCTGCAGGCCTGGGTCCCCTCAACTGCCCTCCCCTGCAGGCCTGGGTCCCTCCCAACTTCCCTTCCTTGCTGGTCATCTTTGGTGGCCATCTTTGACCACATGGGGGCAGCTATCTTGTGATCGTCAATTTGCACATTATTCTTTTATTAGATATGATGCTTCTCAACTGGCATGATTTTGCTACCCAGAACACATTTGACAATGTTTGGAGGCATTTTGATTGTCACAATCTTGCAAGGATTGCTGCTGTTAAATATCCTACATTGCATAGGACAGTCCCTAGAGCAAAGATTTATTCAACCCAAATACCAATAGGGCAAAGATTGAAAACCCCTCTCTAAAGAAACAAGCAGGATTGATGAGGCTTAACTTTTATGCAATTTCTGGAGAAGGTGAATTGTCATGTTTTCACTCTACGCTTTTGAGTTTAAATAAGAGGATTGGTGCCATGTAGTTCACTGTAGTCACCAATGAACCACTAAAATTCTTAGTTTTAAAAGTCAGTCATTATATTTGAGCCATTTATTTCAAGGTCTAATGTCACATTTCTATTTCATATTCCCCTCATATAGTGCTGATGATCTAACTGAAAGGATTTTTTTTGTGTATGATAGAAAAATGGCACTAAAATTATTTGCAGTTGCATTTACCTGGTAAGAGTAACAATTTAAAACAATTTCAAGTTTTTGAATATCTCTGAGAAGGATCATTTTTTTAATGTATACTTTGGTTTGTTTGAGGTTAAGTGAGGATGTCACAGGAGAATCAAATTTCTCCTTTGCTCATGGAAGTGAGGTTCTTGTGACATCTCTAGAAAATGAATTTTCTGAGATTCCCATGGGAGACTGAGATGTGGTAAAATGCTGGAAACTGATTATTTTTATACTGGAAACTGATTGTTTTTAACCTACTTTGGTTGCTCTGAAAGGTCAGAGCTATGCACCCATTGTTTAAGTTGAAACATTGTTAATTACAGCAAATCTCCACCTGTTAATTACATGTAAAATTCTTCCTTGGAATTTCCTGCCTAAGGATATTGTTGTTTTCTCAGAAACTCAATAAAAGGCTGGTGAGACTCAGGCATCAGTGGGCAATCTACCCTGGTAGAGGAAAGATGCCACGCCTGGTCCCCCAGTTTCCAAATTGATTCTCTTCTAGTCTCTCTCTTCATTTTGTGTGCGGCCTCCTTCAGAACTCAAACCCTGAATAGGAACCCTGAACCATGCTGGACGTGTAAGGGGCTTCAATAGTAAAAGACATTATTTGTGTAGTTACATTCCTCTGGTGCCTAAGTCCCATGTCCTTTAAACCAGCCCTGAAAAGGCTGTAACCGATGTCCCAGTAGAGCCCCAAACCAGGCCAGTGTCCGGAGCTCCCATTCCATGTTGCAGCTGGGTCCCCTTTGGCATTCGGGCTAATTAAAGTCCATTAGTCATTGTGTGGGTGCAGGGGAGTGTTCCCCCTGCAACAGGAGTCCCAAGTGGGCCAGAGGGCCAAAGGCCAAGAAAGTAAAAGCCAGGAGAGCAAGCTACTTTGTTCAGAAGTTTAAATATTCAGGTTTTGGGTCCCTGCAGGTAGGCACCTTCCCCTGTCACTCAGACCTGACTAGGCATGCTGCCAAGATGCCTCTATCTAGTCCCTCCTCCCACTGATCAGTGGGGAACAGACTTGGAGAGTGTTGAATGCAGCTTTTTGGCAAAGCTGTATAAATGACATGCCTGTATTATCTAGTCTTCCCTTTCCTCTTTTCCTGTTAAATAATAACCAGATTACTGTAACGGTATCAAGGAGACTCTAAATAAACCTAGTTAATTTTGCATACTTAATATTTTCCCAGTTATACATGAGATTAATCTCAATTTTTAACATTTTTACTTTTCATTCTTACATTTTACAAAACTTTGGACTGAAAATGTCCGTCTTTCAGGCTTTTGACGAAATTCCTCTACTCTTATGGACGAAATGTTTGTGTCTCCTACGTTGAAATATTTGGAGATGGATCCTTTGGGAGGTAATTAGGCCATGAGGTGGAGCCGTCATACAGCATTATCACCCTTATGAGAAGAGTAGGAAGAAAAGGAGTTCCTTCTTTCTCTCTCCCTCTTCTGAACCCCCACCATGTGAGGGCACAAACAGGAAGAAGCTTTCACCAAGAAATAGATCTGCCTGCATTTTGATTTTGAACTTCACAGACTTCGGAACTATGAGAAATTAATTTATTTTTTTAGGCTACCCAGTCTATGTTAGATTTATTATAGAAGCCAAACTAAGGCACCTATAAGACATGTAAAAGTAAGATGCATATTGGCAATTCAGGAAAACATTTGGTCCCATGGCACATGATCAAGGCCAATTGATAATATCTGCATGCATAGACCAACTGAAGCGGATTATCAGTCCATTCAGGAAGGCATTGAAAAATATGTCTTCTGATACTTGTATTCACATCTGCTATGAAGTCTTAGGTAAATAAATACTTCACCTACATCTAGACCATTTTCTCAGGTCTCTAGGATTATATTTGCACATTAGAAAATTCTTAAATTCCTTTCTAAAATAATTGAAACACAGGAAAATATGTGCTTCTTTTAGCGACCCCTACTAGACATCAAATATTAATCTGTAATATCTCCAAATGTATCAATAGAATGAAAACATTTCAATATTTATAGCAGTGCTTCTCAACTGGGGATGTGTATATCCCCCCTCCCCAGGGCACATATGACAATGTCTGTAGACATTTTTATTTGTTAGAATTGGAGCAGAGAGGGCTTGCTCCTGACTGGCATTCAGTGGGTAGAGGCCAGGGATGCTGCTAACAATGCACAGGACACTCGCACAAATAGGGATCATCCTGTTCCAAATGTCAATAGTATTGTGGTTGGAAAGCTCTGATTTAAAAGATGAACCCAAGATGAGTGCTTCAGAAGAGTCCACTCCCTTTAATGTTGTCACTGCCAGAGAGAAACCAGCCTAGAACCATGCTTCTAAACTAATCATGTGGGTTTGTCTTTTTATTTACTGTAAGGGAAATAGATTTTGAATTTAGTGTTCATGCAAATGAGAGCATATGTTTAGCAACATACCAAGCATGTAAATACAGAAAGCAAATTAATGCTGCATTACAGTTTTTATTCTTGTTTTTGTCCATATTATCAGGCACTCTCTCACTCTATACAGGCTTACGAGGCAAAGTAGTCACTCAGGTACTTGAGAGTGCAGACCACTCCAGAAGCAAATACTAGACAAATGTTACTCATTATTACTCCAGAGAGATTCTCCTGAGACTGGCGGATTCTTGGATTGTACCCGCAGGATGTTCTCTGGCTCTTCACCAATGTGTCTCTTAATAAATACGGCAACAAAATCCCTGACCACTAGTCCTATTTGGTGCTCAAAACATAAAATTTGAGTAAGATATAGTTAAATACATAAAACCTATTATTTTCTAACTAATCATGTAAGAAGTCTGTGGAATTTCTAAACCCCTAAGAGATAGTACAAAGTATAACTATCTCCAAATAAGGTTTGCCATAATTAAACAGATGAAGAAAATAGGTAAAACAGGAAAGTAGATTGTGGTTATAAATATTGGGTTATTAAGGAAAAATGAATATTCAGACCATGCTCTTGACATTTGATATCAGCATCAAGGACCATGATTAATTAGCACATTCACACTGTATGTACTTAACACACGAACCAGGTCTGGGGCACTGCTAGACTGAAGGAACCACGGGTCTGAATAGCTCCATAAAGTTTTATTTCAAATTTAACATTTATGAATTGTAGGGATTGTTAAAATGTTTTAAATCATATAAATGAGCCACTTTCACTATGCTTAGCTCACAGTAACTTCTTGTTAGATCCTGTTAAACTATTATTGTATTTAAATTATTTATGCTAATATTTTTGTACTTGCTTAGTATAAAAATATTAATACAAATAGCTAAGACCAAGTAAACATTTAAACTCTACATTTTATAATTGAAAAAATTGAAGCAAAGAGAATTGAAATAATTAAGAGATAGGAGCAAAGTACTATTGTGCTAATCAAAAGGGAATAGCAGAATCATCAGTAAATCCATCACTGAGTTTTTTACATCTTAGTATGTATCTCAGCTCAGATATTGTTATGTACATATAAGTGTTTTTTTCTAAATAAAATCATACTATTCATATTGTTTTGAGATCTTCTTTTATTACTTAATAATGCTTCTTAGATATTATTCCAATTATTGTAGCAGACTTGAGTCAGCAATCAGCATTTTAAGAACAAACAAATAACAAAAGGAAATAAACTTCTTTGACATCTACACCTTTTTAGAAAAGATTTCCTCCCTTTCCTGGCCAAGTCACTTGAAATACAAGTTCATCTGGAATGTTTCTATTTCTTTTTCTCCTGCTCTCTTCTTAGCCTATGATAACAGTCTGTGAAACCCCAATCCATAACATGTTAAGAGTGGTGCCACCAAAACTTATCAAAGGGCATGAAAAAGAAAAGAACAAAAACAAAAGACTGTTTGAGACATACTTTAAAACCCAGTTAAAATGAAAAAATAGATATGTTTACTGCAGGACATTTCAGAACACTTAGCATGCTAATGTACATTGGAGCTGTCCAATGACAAACACAGGTTGCTTCATTTGCTAAAATTAATTGATGAGAAAAATTTTTTTTCTTTGACTATAGGAAAGCCATCTACCATAAACAGGTGAAGCAATATAAATCAGTGTTCTCCAAACCTTCTTGGTCACATAATCCAAGAGTGAAAACTATTTGAGCACACATCAACCAAAAGTATGTAATTATTAATTTATAGTACTATAGCAATGGATTGTGTCCATTATATAATATAAAAGTTAATGAGAACAAAAGATGAATTAAGTAATATATTTAGATGCCTTAATATTAACAGCTATTAATAATAATTTGCTAATATTATTAGTTATTATCTCAAAGCACTGAGTGTATACTTCATCTTATGGTAGTTGATGTAAATAAATATTTTAAATAGATTTTTGATTTAAATTTTTTTCAACCTACTTCTTGTTAGATCCTGTTAGGCTGCTATTGTACCTAATTTATAATATGCCGGAGTAAGTGCTCCTACAAGGAATAGAAGTATATTTATAATTCAAAACTGTAATACATCCCAATAAACTGACACATAGAAACAACACTATACTGTGTCTCTGACTTTTCCCGCAGTTCCCATTATTTAACTTAACATGTGGCCTTCTGACATAGACACCAAATTCCAATGTCAATGCGAATATGACCATTAATAAAAATGTAATTAGAAATTATAGAATTTTCTTTTCACATCATAGAAGGTCATCTGGAGTTGGAAGATCTTAGGAAACATATTTTTGTGAAATATAGGCAGAAGAGATACTATCATTGGGTTAAAGAAAGAGCAGGAGAAAAGGCTGTAGAAACATTCCAGATATACTTGTATTTCAAGTAACCTGAGGTTTATTTCCTTTTGTTATTTGTTTGTTCTTAAAATGAGTATGTCTTGATTATTTCTAAATACCAAATAGTTGCAATGGTAGGAAAAGAGCCAGTGGAGAGAGAGGAGGAAGAACACAAGAGATGAGGAGGATGGATCAGGAAAAATTGAATGCAGGACCCAAGACTGAACTATTACATACAAATGAGAGCTTCCTTTCTGCAGTGAGAGCAGGAGTAACACATGAAAACACCCCGCCTAGAAACATGCAACCTGACTCACTGTGTCAGAGACCAGAAATGAACACAAAAATAGATGAGTGCACAACAGAGAACCAGTATCATAATGCAGAATCAGTGCCACAAAAATGCGGACCCAGAGATGAGTATCACAGTTATTTCTTTAAATATTCTAGGAGCATTTTGAACTAAGGAACTCGGTGAGGAGGGATTAGTAGTTAAAGCAGATCTACCTCATATACCCATAATGTATTATCAATAATTTTTAAATTCACAAATATCCACTCAGTGTTTACAATGTTCCAAACAATGTGCTGGGTGCTAAGGGTTCAAAATGAAAAGGTGGACATGCTTCTTGCTCCAACAGTTTATATTTTTCATAAAATTGAAGTTGATATACATAAAATTATTTAATAAACTATATATAGTTTATTTCATAGTGTGAGAGGCTATTCTCAAATAAATTTTGTGTATATGTCTTGAATAGAAAAGAAAAATTCTTTAATCTTGGACAGGGAAAAAAGAGAATAGTATGGATTTTGATGATTTTTTTTAATTCACTACTGGAATACCAAGTTGGCAAAATTACTGAGAATTGTTCTTTAAACTATATGATCTCATTAGGATATGACAATAGCTTTGAGGACACAAATACAATTTCTTGTTTGGGGGAAGTCCTTTTTGTTCCTTCCAGTGCCCCAATAATTTTTTTTTAATCTAGTTAACTGAAATAAAATTAGGTATAGGCATGCATTGTATACAAAAGAAAGGGAGACTAAGTGAAGATAGCTAAGTTATTGACAGTATTATTGAAAGATAATTTTAAATTGATCCCTTTCTTTCAAGATTGAGTTATAAGGTCTAATAATTTTTGGTCTGGGTAGCAAACACTTTCATAGATAATGCAGTCCCAATTTAGCCTGTCTTGTTGAAATGAAAATTTCAGGTGTATTATGGTTTCAAACAAATACCAAAGTGATAACATTGCCTTCCCAGAGTCAATAGAACAATGCCAACAGAATAATACAAAGGAAAACAAGAAGGAAGAACTGGAAAAGGCAATGAGAGAAACAGAAGAGGGAAGAGACTAGATAGCTATCAAAAAAAGATTCCCTCTTTCCAATCTTAACAATCTTCCTACCTATAGCAAAATATAGATGTAATCTGGATCACATTAAACAGTGTTCTTTGCATAATATTATTCCCTAATTGAGGATGCTATTTAATGTAAAAGAAATGAAAATTAAGCTATGACACAGATAAACATTCTTGAAATCATCAGGGGCCTTTGCTAGAAGTCATCATTGATTTTATATAACGAGAGAAAGTAAAATAGTAAACATCAAAAATTTATAATTAATAATAATAATAATAAGTGAAAAATAAATAACAGCAATTTATCTGATTTTTCTTTTAATATTTGGGGGATATGTGAGGTGAGGGAGAAGAGAGAACAGGTATTTAATTATACATTTAGATAAATTACTTTGATACATTTATTTTTTCTTCTTATGGTAATATTGGTAGCATAATCATGTGAGCTCTGAAAATGAGAGAATTCAGTTCAGCAAAATTATACTGAGTGAAGTGGATCGGTAAAAAATGTTAAACTACATTTTGTGGGTAGAGTCTCTTTGTGTGGAGAGATTACAGAGTGATTTAAATAAACTATTGTTTAAGGTATGTATAGATGTCCACAGCTCTACTGATTTTTTTATTAATTGTTATTTATTTATGAGAGAGAGAGAGAGAGAGAGAGAGAGAGAGAGAGAGAGAGAGAGAAGGAATGAGAGAGAGAGAAAAAGAAACATCCGTGTGAGATGGAAATATGGATCAGCTGCCTCCCATATGCGTCCTTAACTGGGGCATGAACCCACAACCTGAACATGTGCCCTGCTTGACCAGAAATCAAACCTACCACCTTTTGGTGTGTGAGATGATGCTCTAAAAAACTGAGCTACACTGGCTAGGGCACAGCTCACTGTTGAAGTGCTACCTTGCACAGGAGCTCAGCCCAGAATGCTGCATTCTCTCAGTAATTCACAATCTCCATGATGTAGCTGCCAAGACAAATGAAAGCACAGGATTTGGATAAAAACCCAGATTCTCTTTCCAGCTGTACCTGCCTCCCTGACCCATCTGGAAAATAAGAAAACAGCCCTTCTTTATAAAACACTTTGCAGCCTAATCCTTCTCTCTTTTCTATCTCATCATCAGGTTATCAACACATTTACTCATCGATGGGCTATAATGCCATCGAGGAGTAAAGTACAACCAGTGAGACTAGAAATAACGAAGACCATAAAAATATTTGAAGCAATGAGATTGATTTCCTGAAATCCCATGCAAAAACAATTTCTATTACTACACACAAGCTTCATACATTTTTGTCTGACCTCCTGTTGCTGACTCCCAGGAATGTGGGGAGTCTATGCTCCCTCTACAGAGACTACAGCTCCATGAGCTGAGATTACGTGTGGGAATGGGGGAGGGGAAATAAGCTTTTGGCTGAACAAAAGGTGATTGATGCCCTGGTCTCAGATGAGGTTTTGGGAAGCAAGTAGAGTCAAAATATTAGGACTAAATGGAGGGTAGCATTAAGAAAACAGACATCAAGAAAAGCCTACAGAGTGAAGAGCAAGCAAGGCAGTCAGGGCAGGTTTGGGAGGCAAAATACAGACAGATACTGGACACATGGAACCGATGACACTTTGTAGGTGCCACAGTTGAGTCCTGGGGTGAGGCTGGAATCATGAAGCTCAGCTGTTCTTAGAATTTTAAATATCCAATTGCCTTCTTAGACATAAGGTTTTGGAAATACAAGGTACAAATAAAACAATAGTTTCACAGAAAACAATACTATATTTCTAGCTGGTTTGGCTCAGTGGATAGAGTGTCAGTCTGCAGACTGAAAGGTCCCAGATTTGATTTCGGTCAAGGACACATGCCTGAGTTGTGGGCTTGATTCCCAGTAGGGATGCATATATCCTTTCTGATTGGTGTTTTTGGTTTCTTGGGATAAATTCCCAGAAGTGGGATTACAGGATTGGGGGTGGGGGGAATTAAGAGATCAACTGAAGGACTTGTATGATCCATATAAGCATAATCAATGGACACAAGACACTGGGGGGTAGGGGAGGAGGGAGGAAGGTCAAGGGGGAAAATGGAGACTTATTTAACACTCTTTGTAATACTTTAAGCAATAAAACAAAATTTAAAAAGAAAAGCTTTTCTAGTTTTTAATCATTCCTATTATTTGGAATTTAAAAACACCTTCTATTTCCTTGTATGTTTTGAGTTAAATCCTTAAAAACCCTGAATGAGGTTTTATACTTCAGAAAGTACCACCGTGAGGGTGTTGAAAAGCCAGGCTGAGTTGCAGACAGTGGCAATCAGGAATGAGAGTAAACAATCGAGGTGCTTTCAGCCATTGAAAGCAAAGAGAAGACAAAGAGGTCAGGCTAAAATGTAGGTAGACTGACAGGAGGCCTTGCCCATTTTAAAATTACTCAATTTAGGTGGCAAAGTCAACCTAAAATTGGGGTGCCTCGAATTTCCATTTCTTCATATGAAGTCATCCAGAGCTTTTCCATGCAATAGAAAGAGTACAAGGCAGAGAAAGCTGCTGGGGAACTGGGTCTAATCCCACCAGGAACATTAGTGTCCATCACAGATATTCTAAGCATATTTTCTAGTATAAGTCACTGATTAAAACGTTAGCTGGCCCAAGAAGTAACCTCTGTGGGATGCCATTTGTTGTGTCTCCCCAGGCTGATACTGAACCACTGAGAATATTTGTCAAATGTGACACTTCCCCCAGCTGTCTCTTCTCATAGCACATGCATGCATGCACAGTTGTCGGTGAGGAATTAAGACTGTAACAGCAGGGACATTAAGGATTAGGTCTGACAGTTTACTGAGAGGAATGCATAGTTTGGCTTTGTCCAACTCAGGATGCCTTCCTAGTTTAGAAAGAGGATGATTTCAGTTAATGAAATGTAATTTTAAAAGAGCCAAGGATAGCCCAGCCAGAGTGGCTCAGCTGATTCACATTGTCCTGTGCACCGAAAGGTTGCCAGCTTTATTCTAGGTCAGGGCACATGGCAGGGTTTCAGGGTTGATTCCCAATCAGGGCATGTACGGGAGGCAATCAATCGCTATTTTTCTCTCACATCAATATTTATCTCTCTCTCCTTTCCTCTCTCTAAGCTGAGGATAAAAAAAAAAACAAAACAAGTGGAAGGCATTTTGAATGACAACTAGCCAGGAGAGTACTTGGGATTGTTGATCACTGCTTTTCTTTTTCCTTTTGCATTTTATTTATTTTAATTTAAGTTCTTGATTGTTTAATGTAATACATGAATCTCCTTTCCCCCCCATTGACCTCTGCCTAGCCATCCCCAACCCCCAGCACATGCTCTCAACCCCCCCTCCCTTGCCCTGTGTTCATTGGTTATGCTCACATACATGCATACATATGAGCTCTTATCCACTCACCCCCACATTCCCTTATAGGTTGGACAGTGTATTCCATGCTTTTATGACTCTGGTTCTGTTTTTGTTCATCAGTCTATGTTGTGCATCATATTCCACAAATGAGTGAGATTATGTGATAATTTATCTTTCTCTGACTGGCTTATTTTTCTTAGCATAATGCTCTCCAGTTCTATCCATGCTGTTGCAAATAGTAAGAATTCCTTCTTTTTTATGCAGTGTAGTATTCCATTGTGTAGATGTGCCACAGTTTTCTAATCTACTCATCTGCTGATGAGCACTTAAGCTGTTTCCAAATCTTAGCTATGGTGAATTGTGCTGCTATGAGCATGGGGGTGCCTATATCCTTTCTGATTGGTGACAATCAGACAGCACATCACAGAATTAAAGTTTCCAATGATTAACTACAAGCTTAGATGGTAGAAAAAAAAGTACTCTTTGTAAAATAAAAAATCAGATTAGCTTTTTGCCTGGGTTCAAAAAATTCTCCAACAGACACAATGGCTTTACTGTAGAACTGCATTCTACAAAAAGGAATGTTAAGGAAGAAGGCAAACACCTTCTCTACAATCACAGCTGAATCATGCTTAAAATTACCGTTGGGATTTTCTGTAAATGTTTTGTTTTTCCAGCTTCCTAGAAATACGGTGCTGTGATGGAACAGATGTACTGTTGAGCCCTATCTCCCTGACCTTTTCACAAGTCTTATAATTCCGATCAGGTAGTGAACAGCTGTTAAAATAAGTCTGCCCCAGAGTTTTGGGGAGGGAGATGAGGCCTCAGACTTTGCAGTTTTTTACTTTGCTCCTGGCATCATGGTTTAGTTCAGAGATTACAAACTCAGTAATCCCGAGAATAAAACAAATACCTCGATAACGTCGAGAAATGCTAATCAAACTTTCTTCTTTCCATAAGGGGCAGGAGAGCCTGGAAACGGGCACTGTGGTTCAATGAACACATTGCTAGTGAGCACCTTAACTCTTCAGATTGCCTTCGCATAGCAGACTCAGTGTTCTGGGACTGACAGTCACCTTTCCTACCCTGAGTGAGACTTGTACACAGCTGCCATCATTTTGTTATGTTGGAGTGATCTTCGCAACCCTGGTACAATGAAGAAAAGAAGCTAAAGAGAAGAGAGACGTAAATAAGCTCCTGTGTTTGGGGCAACAGCTCAACAAGCAGCTGTTTCACCCAAGGGGCCTGCTGTGATTCCCAGCAGATGTGCTGCATGATGAAGCCCCAGCTGTGTCCATGCCAGAGCACTTCTATCCTGACAGCATTCCAGTGCGAAACTGCCAGAAAGAACACCTCGGGACAGCCACTCACTCACCTGGTCTGGGAGAGCATAGTCTTTAAAGGCCGATGTGTCCTTAGAGCAGGGCTGTGTCCACCCATTAAGTATACTTGGTAATATACTTGGAGTATAAAAGAAAGTAATGAAGATTATCCCATATTTTACCTCACTATTTTAAACTGATATTTGACCTGCATTTAAAAATGTACATAACACAGTGGAACACTAGATTAAATATAACATAATCAATATATATACATATGTGGAGATACATGCTTATTCAGGCTGCTTTAACAAAGTATCATAAACTGGTGGCTTATAAACAACAAACGTATTTCTCACA
Source organism: Murina feae (assembly GCA_004026665.1). Classification (NCBI taxonomy): domain Eukaryota; kingdom Metazoa; phylum Chordata; class Mammalia; order Chiroptera; family Vespertilionidae; genus Murina; species Murina feae. The sequence goes on along the minus strand of PVJC01045005.1, from coordinate 1,589 downwards.
GTTCTGGGGACTAGAAAGTCCAAGATCAAGGCAATCTGGTGTCTGGTGGGGGCCAGCTTCTTAGATGGTCATCGTTACGTTATAACTGCCTATGGTGGAAGGGGCAGGGGAGCTTTCTTGGACTCTGTTATAAGGGGTCTGATTCCATTTAGGAGGGCTCTGCCCTAAGCATCCAATCACCTCTCAAAGGTCCCATCTCCTAATATCAGCACCTGGGGGGTTAGGATTTCAACATATGAAATTAGGGGGACACAGATACAGACCATAACTCATATCTAAACTAATAAAAGCGGAATAGTAAAATTAACCGTTTCTTCGGGATGCCCAACAGCCAATCAGAGCAGCTGTATGCAAATTAGCCCAGCCAACATGGCGGCCGCCACTCACGGACCTGAGTAAACGTTTAGGCAGCGTCCATTGCAGCAGGAGCGAAAGGGAGACTGTTTTCGGCCCTTGGCGGGCAGGCTCCGAAACATGTTTCAATAATGTAACAATCATAGAATCCTCGGGAGCTGAAGGGTACAGCAGACCTGGCCTGAGTCTAAAAGTATAACATTGTTGCAGTATAGACTCCGCTAGGCGAGGCAGAGAGGAGGCTTTGTTACATGTCTAGGCCGACTTAAAGGAACAGTGTATCAATTATAGGAGATAAACCTCAGAAACCTGCGTCCAGCCAGTCTTGCTGGGATGTTGGGTCAATGGGAGCTGTGGGCAGCCTTAAAGCCCCTCACCCAGGCTGGTCAGGCACGCCAGCAGGTGGACATCCTCAGAGGGGTCCCAGACTGCGAGAGGGCACAGGCTGGGCTGAGGCACTTCCCGAGTGCACAGAGCGGCTGCAGGGCAGGACAGCGCAGAACCCAGGACCCGTGAGTGGGAAAGAGGCGGCAGGGTTGGAGGGCACCAGGAAGCGGGTAAGAGGCGGCAGGGGGTCAGCAGCCTGCTTGGCAGCTGTCCAGGCCCTTGGAGGGGCATCAGGGAGTGGGAAAGAGGCAGCAGGGGGTCAGCGGCCTGGTTGGTGGGCTTCCTAGGCCCCTTGCAGGGCACCAGGAAGTGGGAAAGCAAGGTGGAAGGCTGGGGAGTGGGAAAGAGGCAGCAGGGGGTCAGTGGCCTGCTTGGTGGACTTCCCAGGCACTTTGCGGGGCACCGGGGAGCGGGAAAGCAAGGCTGCAGGGACCGGGGTCCTGCTTGGAAGCTCCCCAGACCCCTTGGTGGCACCGGGAAGTGGGAAAGGAAGGCAGCAGGGGACGGGTGAGTGGGAAAGAGTTGGCGGTCTGCTTGGTGGCTTCCCAGGTCCCTTCCGGGGATCAGGGAGCAGGAAAAGGCTGGCCTGACCACGAGGTGGGGTTTTCCCTGCTTTCTGGTGGCTGGAGGAAGATGGACAGTAGGCAAACTTGGGAGGCAGGCAGCACCCAGCCCTGGCCACAGCTCAAAAAAGAGAACAACATGCAGGGGAGGGCAAGAGTCTGAGAGATCAACATAGAGGGGGTGCCTGCTCCAAGCCTCCACAGTGTGCCTGGTGGCAGGTCCCCAGCAGGTAGACACACACAGGAGGACTGCTCCAAGCCTCAGATGCAGCTGGGGGCAGGTCC
>PVJC01045004.1:0-13854 GCA_004026665.1 Murina feae | reverse complement strand
CCTGCCCTCCTCTGCCAGTCTGGTTCCCCTCCCCTGCAGACCTGGGTCCCCCCATAACTGCCCTTCCCTGCAGACCTGAGCCTCCCCCACTGCCCTCCCCTGCAGGCCTGGGTCCCTCCCAACTGCCCTCCCTTGCTGACCATCTTGTGGTGGCCATCTTTGACCACATGGGGCAGCCATCTTGTGATGATCAATTTGCATATTACTTTTTTATTGGATAGGATTCCTCAAAAAACTAATTACAAAAATATAGTTAAAGGTAGTTTAACAAATTGATATTTTATTTCAATGTGCTTCAATACATAATTCATAATTACATCTGTCAACCCACAGATTACAGCACTTTCTGTGTGTTTAATAAATTTCTCAATAACCCTGGAAAGCACTTACACTGCAACAAATGCAGCTTGTTTGTTTTTTTCTAGCAAACTGAAAGCTGATGGTAGCATCTGTGGAGCTTATGATCCATTTTATGCACCTCATAAACTTGACAGTTTACTTGCTTGACCATGTAATTGGACTTGACAATTGAGAACAACCTTTTAAAACAAATTAAACATCACCATGTCATCATCTTTTATAAGTAAAAATTTCCTTGTACAAAAATCCATCCTTGGAACATGTCTAACAAATGATAATAGTTGTGTTTCAATAACTTATAAATTTTAAAAGTTTATTTTTAAGACCCATGGCTGATTTTATTCCAATGCAGTGATTGTATCAGAATACCTAAGCACTCTCAGAAGGACATATATTCAAGTTGCAAAGTAATGACAATTAATGACACTGATCTTTCTGAAGGTTCCCTTGGACCAAAGCATTTGGTCATAAACCCATGGTGACTGCTATTCTGGTGAATATTTTATAGTTCTGAAGACAACTGACACATAAACCACACTGAAAAAAAGTGTCAAAGTGTGAAAATTTTAACTATTAATGAGAAGGTAAAGCAACTAGAAGGATTTAAAACTTGTTCATGACTTTGGAAGATAGTTTTTAATTATTAAACACAGTTGGAGATATGCCTTATTTCCTATTATTCAGAAATTCTCTCTCTAAGGATACACCCACAACTGCTTATTTCCAACTAGAGTCATGGTGCACAAAATTCTTGCATGGGTAGGGTCCCTAGGCCTGGCCAGCAATCAGGGCTGATCTGTGGGGTGACCAGCTGGGCAATCGGGGGAGCCCTCTTGGCTGGCCCGGCACTGCCCACTCGCTGGCCCTGCCCCCCATTGCCGCCGGTCACCTCCCTCTGTGGGGACCGGTGGGGTGATAGGGGGGCCCTGCTGGCACCTGCTTTGGCTGGCCTCGGGCCTGCAGGCTGGGAAAAGCTGCTGCATTGAGCATCTGCCCCTCTGGTGGTCAGTGCATGTCATAGCGATTGGTCATTCCATCGGTTGTTCTGCCAATCAGTCGATTTGCATATTAGGCTTTTATTATGTAGGACAGGATATGGCAACACGAATTCTATGGCAGTATTGATCAATTAAAAAGAAATTGAAGTAGAAAACAAAGTCCATAAAGAGTCAGAAAAGTAAAGCATGCAATGTTGATCTATCATAATTACTATGGAAATATTACACACCAATGCAAATAAACACAAATAGCTACATGTAAGATTAAAAATTAATATCAGGGCATATTATAGAGCAGTGATAATTTCATGAGATTATATAGAGTATAATTAAATTTCCATGAATATTAAAAATATCCAAACTCAAGTATACGTTTTTAATGTACTTGGTAAAACTCTAGCAACACAAAAGTAGAAGAGTGGAAGAAGAAAGGAAAGAGAGGCACTGAAAATCCAGGGTGTAGATATTCAGGTGTTTATTGTATTTTTGCTTAATTCAGTTTATGAAATTTCTAAATATTATTTCGTGGCTGTTTAGTACTTAACAAAAATAAATTGTTGTAAGCTCAACTGAACATTTTGAGAATATTTTAAAATAACATTTTAACCATTGAGAAGGGAACATTGTTTTATATCTGTTTACTGGCTCAATAAATTTGTTGCTTTAGCTAGGGCTCATATGGTATCCAATTTAGTCAACTCAAAAACCAACATTAAAAAAACACACACACAAGAAAAAACAGAGGTGGTTGCTTTTTGAAAATACTGATACCGCGTGCAAATCATGCCCAGCCAGGCTATGTAAGGCATGGAACTGGGATATAACACATTAGGGAAGAGGGGGGACCTCCGTCTCTGTCTTCCTTGTTCCATGTCCTTCTCTCTGTCCTGGTCGTGGTCACTTGTATTCTTTGTGATGCAATCAACCTAATACAATATGACAGAATGAGCATGGAAAGTGCAAGCCAAGGGCCAGAGAACTAAAATGGTCTTTGTCATCAAGTGACTTGCCTGTCTACATCTCCCAGAGAGTTTGGAGTTTTCAGAAGGTAGAAATGATGTTTGGAAAAGTGGACTTGAAAGACTGTCAGAATATTTCAGTCTGATCATCATAACTCACCGAAAGAAATGGCCTCAAATCAGACCCCCTTCCCTTGGTGATTATAATATGTAAATGCGTGTCCTGATGGCTTTGTTTCCTTGGAGACAGCGCTTTCCAGTCCCATTTCACTGTCCAAGTCAACAAGGTCATTCTGAATGGAAACAGTTTATCTTTAGTGCCCACTGAACTGCAAGGAGTTTGGAACATGCCTCGGAGATATCCTTCTACATTCCTAACTATGATCCTGAAGAAGAAAGGTGTCTACAGGTGAAATTTTTAAAAATTATAGAATCTGAATGTCCCACCCAACATTTTTAAAATGGCGTGTCACCAAAACAGAACATTCTTTCAATGCCTTTTTCTGGTTTACATTTTAATTGATTTTCATTTAAATTCTGGAGAAATTACCTTAGAAATCTGAAGCATTCTCCCTCTCCCTTTGGATGGAAAGGGACACAAATCATTTCTTTCCCATGGAAAAAACAAGACAGTGAATCTAAAGAACTCTTTAGCTATTTGGTCTTGTTCTCCTAAATCAAACATACTGTTTGTCACTAGCATTAACCATTACTTACCGGTGCTTGGACTAAGCCAATTAACCTGGCAGAATTCTAAGTAGGCTAAAAGCAAATTGAATAAAAGCTAACATAACTGTACCATCTCTCTTTCTAAGAAAAAGAAAAAAAAACAAATTGTCAAAGATTATTTTTAACCTGAGTTTTTTTTCTATTGAGAAAAAAAATCACTTTGTTTTCACATAAACCATTTCTTTTCCTGGCCTATTCACTCTTCATCAGATATACTCTTATTTCACTCAATGAACACATGCCTAGTCTAATTTATCTTTTATTTTCTTTTTAATGTGATACCCAGGTACTGTTGAGTCCCACTGTTTTCTTTCTCCACTCTATTTTCCACATGTAATGCTTTTTAAAAGAGCAATAAAGGATTAGAATTTTATTTGTGTGTGTGGTTGCGCATACAAAATCATATTACAGATTCCTTCCACCTTTCTGTTTTTCCATATTCTATAGCATTTGTCTAACCAACTTACTGATGTTACCATCTAATTTTGGAACTCCTCCAATGGTAAAGCTTTTTCCTAATACAACTATGCGTCCCCACACATACATAACAGTGGACGAAAACCTAGTATGGTTGCTTTTCTTTCTACCTAGGTAGATACAAATCTATGCCAAGGTTCCAAGAGGTTGGCACTAAAGAAATAAGACCAGGCATTAGGAGTACAGAGACTAAGAGGCTGCCTTGTGGCCCAACATGTGTGTCTTTGGATCCTAATATCCCAGCTGTTACAAGGAAGCAGTGAGCTGAATTAGTTAACGTTCTGCTGCCAGAAAAGTTTTACTTTTGTTGGTGGAATCAAACTGTGAGCATCTCAATTTCCTCTTTGGTGCTCTGGCAATGACAGAATAGCCACTTCAGCAAGTACTTGGAAACTGGGAACATCGATGAAGGTGAATAAAACACTTCAAGAGCTTTCAGTGAAAAGCAGGGCTAAAGGATAAAACGCTATATGGCTCAGTCAGGCAGGAGTTGTCAATTGTCATTTGATATCTTTCCTAGTAATCTGTTTTGCTGCAGGGACCAGTGCTAAGGAAATCTCATTGATTGCTACAAATCAAGCTAGAAATGTCATAGAAAACTTCTTGATATCTCGATAGTGTTAATTGAGCTCTTAGAATCCACCTCTGAGGCTAAAATTTAAACTAGAGGATGGAATGTCCTCATTAAATGATACTCCCAGAGTTGTCAATTTGAATTTAGCTATTATGAAAATATGGAAAAATAATTTAAAGGATCATCTCAGTTATTCAAAATTTGGGGCATGAAAAAGAGGTGGTTAATTTTTGCAAATCACATATAAAGTCTTTTTTTTACTTTATATATATAAAACTTAAATATATATATATATATATTATATATGACAGTATGACAATTTTAGGCAAGCTGCATTTGTGTTATGGTTAACCATTTTCTACAGAATTAGAAAAATTAATGTAATGAGATATTGAGCTTTTGATCTGTTTATGGATTACTTCTTATATAAAAATGTAAGCTTCTTATATAAAAATATTAACTTCATTCTAACTTGAGAATAATTTAGATAAACTATTATTACTTAATATTGATCTATTAGAAAGAAATGTCTACTGCTATACAGATATAGGGGACTCTTTTATTGTACAAAGAGACTTGATTGCAACAAAAATAAGAGTGTGCTCATGTTGGCAAGCCTCAATCTCTCCTGACCCATGTCAGTGTATCTATGCTGATGATTGTCCTTGGGAGGCCCAGCCTGCCCACCTGTCCCTGTGCTGCACCAAGTATTCAACTTAATCTTTACTTGAATGTATCAGGTGAACCTTTATCCATTCAGCCGACGACCAGGAACTTAGAGATTTTTCTGAACGTTGGGAAGGTTTGGAAAAGGATATGTCACCAAGGCACACACACAAAAAATTCAATATCAAAACAACATATGACATGATGTCAATTATCCAACAGCCATAAACCAAATGTATAGTATCAGGTGAATTGTATCTGATGTGAAATGAATACAGTTTAGATGTTTTATTGTAAGGTAGGATATGACTTTTAAAAGTAAGATGGTCTACCACTCCCACATGATCTCACTTATTTATGGATAATAAAGACCATTATACATTGATGAACATAAACAGATACAGAGGCAGAACAGCATCGAACAGACTGTCAAACTACAGCTGGAAGGCTCGGGAGGGTTGAGGGGGAGTTAAGAGATCAACTGAAAGACTTGTATGCATGCATATAAGCATAATCAATGGACACAAGACACTGGGGGGTAGGGGAGGAGGGGGAAGGTCAAGGGGAAAAAATGGAGACTTATTTAACCCTCTTTGTAATACTTTAAGCAATAAAACAAAATTTAAAAAAAAGTAAGATGATCTAGTGTTGATAAATGGCCTTTGCTCAGACCCCAAATAGTCCAACAATTCTCAACTTCCTCCTTCACAGCGTTCTCCTCATTGTTCTGCAACATGGCATCACTAGCAGCCGGTCTCCAGAACCAGAAAACCAGAGTCACACTCTCTTTCATTCAATTAAAATTCTCTTTTGATTGCTCCTGAATACTGTTCCTTCCCTCCACACTCCCCGGTCCTTCTCAGCTTGGGTCCCCATTTTTCTTAATTCTGAGCAGGACTCTAGGTTCCTGGGCTCTAGCCTCTGTACCCTCATCGTGTTCACACTTCACTACGTATACATTAAACTAGGCTCTTGAAATGAGCTCACAGATCTATCTGGAGGCATAATTCCTGAAATCAATTACCTATACTGTTTTCATACATGGCATAGTAAATTGAAACTTGACAATCAATGAATTGGGACAGTTTCAATTTGAGATCCTTCTAAATTATTTCATCTATGAAGGATGGTCAATGAAGTAAAAATAAAATAGTGTAATTATTAATTTCTTGGGCTGTTTTTTTTTTATTTAAATTGATTGGTTTAATGGCATCTGCCAGGCACAGCTTAATCAGTTCTGTATCTTTTATGTTTCTGGTGATGCGTTGTGTTTAATTTGTATGCTGTTATACTATGAAGTATAAAGTACATGAAAAGCACATTCATCCATCCATAGGAGGGTCTTGGTGTTCTTTCACGTGTGCATAGCATGCTATGAAAGGCCAATACAAATTGAAGAAATTGACTGTGATTTTGATGTGGTTTTTAAGGAATAAAATTGAGTTACTCTTAATGTAGATGTTTATATCCTGGTTATGAATACGGAATATATTTCCTCAAAATAAATGGCTTGACTATTGGTCATCTCTTTTATAACTCACAATATATTCAGTAGTTTATTTTATAGATGTTTGGAGAGCTGGGGCTCTTTATCAAAACTAATTGAAAATAAAACAAATCTAAGTCCTTACCAGTTAAAATCTAACAGTTCCTGGGAGCTTAGGTAGGTGCAGTCATTGTGCTTAAATTTCACCCACATCTTCCTGATTAATCTATTGGTCAGTAATAGCACAACATACCAAGTTTCAAACAATGATGTAAAGAATTAGCAGCTGTCAAAAATATTGGTAAGTATTCTTTCAGTTACTTAACTCACCACTGGCTGTTATTCCAAGAAACTTTGTCAGTTGTTCACCACAATAAAGGCAAAAACCTGGGCCCAGCCAGCATAGCTTAATGGTTGAGCATCAACCTATGAACCAGGAGGTCACAGTTTGATTTATGGCCAGGTCATATGCCCAGGTGGTGGCTCTATCCTCAGTGTGGCGTGTGCAGGAGGCAGCTGATAAATGATTCTCTCTTATCATTGATGTTTCTATCTCTTTCTCCCTCTCGCTTACTCTCTGCAATGAATAAACATATCTTTAAAAAAAAGAAAAAACCTGGGACAGCATAAACGTTAATTTATTGAGTCAACTTACGGTCATCATTCTAACAGATCAACTGATCATTTTGAGCAGAAAAGCAGACCCATGCTGTGGAAGTTAATGATACTAATTATGGTGTGTGTCCTATCCACCCTGAATGAAGTGATTATTCATAATCCACTCCAAATTATGAAGGAAACAGTAAGAGGGATTGCATGTATACTACCAGCATCTGAAATTGGAAAAGAAATATAGATTTGAAATTATACTCTCCTAACAAGGTCTCTCATTAAAAATATCATTATTTTGCCCATTTTAATGATTATATTTGGACTGTTTTACTCATCATTTTCTTTTTTCTTTGAAAATTTTGTGAACATTTAAGATCTGGAGTTCACGTACGAAGAACTTAGAGCCTTTTTTATGACAAATTGGTAAGTCAGTTTCAGAGGCAGAAAGAAAAATGCGAGCCCTTTGTTCTTAATTTGCAGCTACATTTAGTTTAGTGTTTTGTAATTCAACTCCAGTACTTTGTGAAATGGAAGTAAGTTTATCTCAAAGAGAAATCTTTGTAATCAAGTAAGCGTGAGTCACATTGCATATTTTACTTAGAGAGTCATAATGTAGGTTCTCATATTCAAGAAATGTTAAATGGCTCCTTTGGTAAAGAAACACAATTAATTTTGCTTACCCCAACAAATACAGTTTTTCTTTTTTTGGTTCAATTCCTCTATTAATGTTTACACTGTGTGCAGTGAAGTGTGTTTGTGTAAGAGGTGAAATAGGAATTACCAGAAGACCCATTTTCTATTGTATGGTCCTCACAGGGGAGAGGCAGGGAGGAATGGTCCATCTGTTGCAGTGAGTAATAGATATGGAAACAAAATCAATATGCTCTTGGTTTGCATCATGTTTCCATCACTACATATGACTCAGTCTGTTTAAAACCATGTCACTGCTGTATCTACTGAACTGTCATATGGAAGTGGTCCAGCCCATGCCTCATGCTCAGGGAGCAGGGTAGGAACAGTGTACTGGGGAGACGATGCCTTGTTGAACTTGGCATTGCAACGCAACTGTCTGAATTTGCACATTTATGGCATTTATCCCTAAGGACCCAGATGGCTGGCCTCAGTATGAATGAGAACTTGAGATCAGTTAAAACTGCCTTCCTGCTTCTCCTTTGTTCAAAAGGAACTGGTCACAATGTTCTTTTGCAAAGTCTTGTATCATCTGAGTCAGCTATTACTTTCAGGGTCGTAGTTTCAAGAAAGAGACATGAGGACTCAGACATTCATTAGTATACTAGGAGGCCTGTGTCTTTTGATGTGTTCTTACTTCTTGACAGTGATTTTGATGTGGCTCTTAAGTAAAAAAAAAATTGAGTTACCTTTGATGCAGATGCCCACCTCCTGATTATGAATATGGATGAGCTGATTTGATCATTACACCAACCTAACTTCAATATGTGAAATCCAAGAGGATGATTAAAATGTTCTAGACAAAACTAAATGTTCCATCTATCGCTAACCATTTAGGAAAAAAACTTAAAGAACAAGCAAACCCTCAAAAAGACCAAGACAGGCATCATTTTGTGCACAATATTTTTTTATACATAAACACGAAAAGATTCTGTAATGTACTGAATGTTTGTGTCACCCTAACATTCATATGTTGCAGCCTGAACCCTCAATGTGTTGATGTTAGGAGGCGGAGATTTAGGGAGGCAATTAGGTCTTAATGGCAGTGTCCTCTTGACTAGGGTTAGTGCTCCTATAAAATAGACCCCAGAGAGCTTCCTTGACCCTTTGGCCAAGTGAGGACACAGCTAGGAAACAGCCGTCTGTGTGCATAACCCATGAACACAGACAATAAGGTGGTGAAGGTCTGGGGCCGGGGTGAGGGGTGTTGGGGGGGCAGGCTGGAGGGACTCAATAGGGGGAAAAAGGGGACATATGTAATACTTTCAACAATAAAGATTTTTTAAAAATAAAATAAAAAACAGCCATCTATGAACCAGAAAATGGTCCCTCTCCCGATATGGGATCTTCTGGACTCCAGGCTCCAGAACAATGAGAAATAAATGTATGTTGTTCATGAGCTCCCCAGTCTATGGTATTCTGTTACAGCAGCCTGAAAAGACTGTGGCAGGTTCTGAGGACTATTCTGAGTAAATGAGGGGAAGATCAGGCTGCTTTTTACATTTGCAATAGTGATATCATAACAGATGCCCTCCTTTTATCACATGCAGGGCCTGTAGATAACCATGATTATATTCATAATTGAGGGGAACCAATATGACTGGTTTTATACCCTGTAAATATGCCTGTGTATTAAAGAGACCTGCCAAATGTGATTTGGAATCAAGCACTTACAATTTGAGACTGTCAGAAAAAGAGATGTTTCCCTTTAGTTTCCAAGAGAAAAGATGCAGAAAAAATTGTCACCTGACTGGTCGCCATAGGAAAGTTTTATCAATTGCCTGGGTAATCTATTTTAGAGTTATCATGTCAATCAAAATTTCATGGTTAAGAAAAAGAACAGTGACAAGCTTGCTATTTTGGTGCTGAAAAGCAAAAGGAAATTTCTATGACTTTATTCTATTCTAAGAAGTGATTTACTGTTTGATAATGGAGTATGGGAACTTTATTGTTCCCATTTCCCAATTTCTGCACATTTGAGAGAAAATTCCATGCAATGCTTATTGCAGAGCTTTTGCATTAGCTAATGCACTGTTGACAACTATTGTATAAAATAGCTGAATTGAACTGCTTAGCAAGCTTTAGGACAGCATGTTTACTGTTATCCAGCCATGACAGGGGGCTGCATTTTCAATTTTTGGAAACCTGGACAAGCAGTAGACAGAAGACCATTCAGGTTCCTTGATTTGGAATTTTACTAGAATGACTAATTTCTTATATTTCTATTTCTTTTTTGTTTGTCTGCTTGCACATTCATTTCTTAATAACTTACTTATTCATGCAGTCATTCCACAAATTCTTATTTAGGGACTGTTTGTGTGCTAGACTTAAAGACCAAAGTCGAGAGCATCCTTGACCTTGAGTAGCTTCCAGTCTAGTAGGGAGCAGAGAAATGTGCAGTTACTGTACCACATGAAACCTTATGACTGCAGAAATCAAAAGGCATCAGGGGTAATGCTCTGAAATTAACACACAATTCAGACTAGGGAGATCAGCAGAGGATCCTCAGAAGAGGTGAGAATAACCTCAAGTAAGCTGAAAGGGACAGTGGAGGAAGGAGTGTGGGAAGAGGCAGGAGAGAAGCAAATTAGGAGAGAGGGAGAATGGTTAGTAGGCTGGTGCAGTAATCTAGGAGAGAAATGAGCATGGACTGAACTGGTAGGGGAATGGAAAGGTGAGGTTCCATTCTAACGTCCTTGGTGACTAGGGAATGGAGTGGGGACATTGATGAGCAAGCTCAAGAGAAGAAAGGTAACTGAGGTTGCCATGCAGAACATGATCCTGAAATTTCTTTTCTATGACTCCCCCAAAATGGCTCCAGTCATGGCTTCAAGTTCCTTACAGTTTTCTAATTAGAACGAGTTAAATTAATTCAATTCTGTAAACAGATCCAATTCAGTATCTGTTTATAAAAGTCCCAGGAAAATGGATCATACACAGAACACAATGGTAATGAAACTTACAATTTACAATTGCCTTCAGTTAGTTATAAAAAGTCCAGTGGAAGAATGTTTTTTATTGCTTTGGAGGTCAGAGTTTTATTGCAAAAATATGATTGATCAAATGATTTACATAACATTGAAATCCACATTAAAAGTTTTCTATCTGGGCCTACCCAGAGCTACGGGTATAAAGAATATCTTCACATGAGGCCCTGCACTAAGAAGACTTCCATTTTCACTGAGATAATAGAGGGTCAAAGTTTAAATTAGCAATAACCAACAGAATATCTAAGATCAGTACATCCCCCTAGGGAATTTTGTGGTCTATTTTGGACTGATTTCAATCCATGACTTAGTAAAATTCTTTCTCTTACACCATTTATCAAAGCAGCAGGGTGAACGAGAGATCACTGAATTTATTTTTAAACAATGAAAACCTCCCATATCTTTTATCTTATTTGAGTCTGCTTTTGCTTACAAAATGGACATTAGCATCATATTCTCACAGAATATTACAGAACACTATAATCTAGTCAGAATTTAACAGAAGTACACAAATTACATAGAAATCTAACTGAAAAAGTTTAAGACAAAGTCATCTATACATATAAAAGCCTAAGCAACTGTCCTATTGTCCTACCATCCAACCATCAGCAGATGCTCAACACAGGAGCTGCAGAGCTGCAGTTACTTGGCAGCTGCGGTTCTTGGGTGACACACCTGGAACCAGAGAGGAGGGAGCCTAATTCTGGGGTGCATCACCAGAGAACCACCCTTTTGCAATCCGGGATGCCTCGGGGGATGTCAGAGAGTTGGTTTTGGCCTTGTCCCTACACGCCAGGCTGAGGGACCTCACTGGTATACAAATCTGTGCACCAGGCCTCTAGTAAGATATATGGACAATAAGGAGAAGCTAAGAAAGGTAACATAGCAAAAGGAAAAATTTAAATATCCCTTTAATGTACAATTTTATTATGGCTTATTTCTATTGGCCATCTAATTAAAAGCCAGCTCCCATCCAATTGCACATGAGATAGGTGGTTTGCCTTTGGTAATTTTCTCAAGTGCTAAAGCAAGATCACTAAGATGATGGGAAAAGATTTTTTTAAGTTTCTAAATCTAAAAAAATATAAAAGATTTTTCTAAAAAATTTGTTGCTTCTAAGTATTTTCAATGTTCTTCCAGGTCAATTCATACTTATTTTCCAGAAGCCTCTTCCCCACTCCTGCTTTATCCAATGTGGTTACAACAATGAATATCTTTTCTCTTCTCATTTCCCACTCAGAATCCAACAATTTATACACAGTCTCACCTTTTCCACATACTTCTTTATTCACTTGTCCACAGTTGTTGCTTCTATCACAGAAATCCTTAAACACTTTTTGCTAAGCAACACACTCTGAGTCATAGAACATCGTGTACCTGATACTCAACTCTGTTTACATAATATATAAATATATATATATATATATATATATATATATATATATACACACACACACACACACACACACACACACACACACACACACACACTAGGGGCCCAGTACACAAAAATTTGTGTACTCAGGGGGGTCCCTCAGCCCGGCCTGTGCCCTCTCACAGTCTGGGACCCCTCGGGGGATGTCCACCTGCTGGCATGCCTGGCCAGCCTGGGTGAGGGGCTGATGGCTGTTTGCAGGCTGGCCAAGCCTCCCAGTGGGAGCCCTCACCCCATTTGGGTGTGGCAAGCCTGGGTGAGGGGGTGAGGGCCATTTTCAGGCTGCCCACAGTCCCTTCAGGGTTCGAGTCCCTCCTGGGGTGCCTGGGAAGCCTGGGTGAGAGGCTGAGGGCTGTTTTCAGGCTGCCCACAGCTCTCATTGACCCAACATCCCAAAGAGGCTGGCTGGAATCAGGTTTCTGGGGTTTATTTATTTTTTATAATTGCAACTTTGTTGCCTTGAGCGGAAGCCCAGCCAGCCTAGGCAGGCAGTTTCCTGCATCGCTGGTGCAATGGAAGCCTCCTGTTTGCTCTAGCTCTGTGGCTGCCAGCCACCATCTTGGCTGGGTTAATTTGCATACAGTCGCTCTGATTGATTGGTGGGCATGGCTTGGCTGGTGGACACGGCTTAGGTGTAATGGAGTGAGGGTCAATTTACATATTACTATTTTATATATATATTTATATATATATATATATATATATATATATATATAAATTTATTCAATTAGTTTCTAAGGTCTTAGATAATAAGATGATGCTTATTAGGGTTCTCTAGACAGACCTACAGTGTTAGGACTATCGACATGGCTCTGTCCCTTTGGGTACATGGTAGGATTGTACTTCCTCAATCTCTTTAAACTTAGGCACACTTTATGACTTGCTTTGGACACTAAAATGTAACAAGTAATGTATGAAATTTCTAGAAATAAGCTTTGAGAGCTGATTTGTGATTCATCTCATTGCCATCTCTGTCATGACACCATGGAAGCAGATATGAAGATAGAATCTCCATCCGCTGGCTCATTGGATCCACTATGATGGTGGAGCTCACTGTTGCACTGTGACGGATGTGTGCTCCGAGTGAGAAATAAAAAGTTCCCTTGACATGCCACTAAGGTTGGAGAATTCTTTGTTTCTGCAGCATAATCTTTCTGATTAAGCATCCCAGATAAGTATCATACCTGTCGAAGAGATCCAGTAAATATTTGTGGAGTGGAGAGTTAAGAGTTAACTACATACTATAATTTATAATTCATTTTGGAAAAGTCTGAGTGAAACTAGTAAACATAATCAGGGGCACCAGTAAACAAGTAAAAACAGCAAAAAGATTATTTTGTGCTGACATGCAAAATAAAACTTAATCTCCCTTAGCTCGGGTTGACCTTAGAACTACTAAGAGAGTCTGGAACAGCCTGAAGTTGCAAATAATTGATGTCTCAATTCCTGGAAGAGTCATTTCTAGGGCCAGTTAGGAAATGGGGAGGAGGTAAGAAAGGAGAAGCTGGAAAGAAGAATGTTTTAAAAGTTGTCAAATTATGTGAGCGAACATACTGTTCAGTGGTTTAAAAAAAAATACTGGTCTTCCTTTGACCCAGTCTGAGATGGGAGTACACATTATGCATATATGTACTATAGCCACTTAATATCTATTATATACAGAAACGTGACAAAAAGGAAAAGTGGGAGGCTGGCATGTGTTTTATGAAAATACTAGGGGCCCGGTGCACAAAAATTTGTGCACTCGGGGTGGAGGGAGTCCCTCAGCCCAGCCTGTGCCCTCTCACAGTCTGGGACCCCTCAGTGGATGTCCTATGATGGCTCCAGTCTGCCAGGCGCCTTCTGTGTGTGTGTGTGTGTGTGTGTGTGTGTGTGTGTGTG
>PVJC01045003.1:0-13873 GCA_004026665.1 Murina feae | reverse complement strand
CCAATTTTTATGGGTGGGGAAGGAGTTGTCAGGGATAATTTGTGGCCTTCCTCTTTTCTTCTCCCTAACCCACCACCCTACACACAGGAGGATGTGACATCTGTATCCCTGAGGAAATTGCAAATCGTGGGTATGAGTTGATTGCTATTCCAAAAAATGGCTTTTAGTGGAAGCCTGGACCACTCTTTCCTTAAAAAAATTTTTTTTGGTAAAAATTTATTTGTGCCAAACAAAGGATATGCCTGGAAGGAAGATCTCAACAGACTGAAAATAATGTTTCTGGACCACCCTTTCTTTTTTGTTTTTTTAATATATTTTATTGATTTTTAAAAAACATATCTTTTATTGATTTTTTACAGAGAGGAAGGGAGAGAGATAGAGGGTTAAAAACATCGATGGGAGAGAAACATTGATCAGCTGCCTCCTGCACACCTCCTACTGGAGATGTGCCCACAACCAAGGTACATGCCCTTGACCGGAATCAAACCTGGGACCTCTCAGTCTGCAGGCTGACACTTTATCCACTGAGCCAAACCAGTCAGGGCTATATTTTATCGATTTTTTGTTACAGAGAGGAAGGGAGAGGGATAGAGAGTTAGAATCATCGATGAGAGAGAAACATCCATCAGCTGCCTCTTATACACTCCCTACTGGGGATGTGCCCACAACCAAGATACATGCCCCTGAGCAGAATTGAACCGGGGACCCTTCAGTCCACTGAGCCAAACTGATTAGGGCTGGACCACCCTTTCTTAATAGAGGTCTGTTATTTCACTGCTACCTATAACCTCCTTTAGCAACACTTGCTTACCTTTTAACCCCTGCCAAATTTAGTGTCTTCCTTCTACTCATACCCTTTCTCTTTTTCCCCCTAATTCTGGATGGAAACTTTGTATTTCTTAAGACTTTTGACTCTGTTTAAATTAGTATTTTATACTCTAAACTTCCTTCAGATATCATGAAACCCATTCTTAAGGTTTTGATGTGAGTTGCTTTTACTTTTGTTAATAAAGATTCCAACAGAATGATATTGAACATGATAGTAAAAAGGAAATTGATACAAATAGGTGAAGAAGAAATCATATGTAGAATTATGGGAAATTTAGAGGTATTTGGGTACTGTGCATTGAATATGCTCGTCATAATGCTAATGATTTCTAGAGGAGTTATATGATACTACATATAAAGACGCTCAGAGATTGGTTGGCAAAAAAGAACTTATCTTTTTATATTTTTTGAAGGCAAGTGTTAAGTGTTCTCTAATGAGTTTTTCTTTGATTATCTTTCAAAGAGGCCTCATATACTGGGATCAGCAGTTATATAGCAAATTGTGATGTTTTGTATGCATTACTATTGATTTTAGATACTTTTTTAGATTTTAGATAATTGTACTTACTCTTTTGGTCTGAAGGTAGATAGATGCCTGTTTTCTCAAGCCATTTCTTAAACCTGTGTTATCTAGTATGATAACCACAAACTATATGTGGGTGTTGAGCATTTGAAATGTGGCTAGTCTGAATTGTGATGTGTGCTAAGTACAAAATGCCCACTGAAATTTGCATCCTCAGCGCAAAAAAATTATAAAATACCTCATTAGTAATTAAAAAAATAATACATGTTGAATTGATATTATAGATATATTAGAGGCCCAGTGCACAAATTCATGCCTGGGTGTGGTCTGGCTGGCCCACCCTGATCAGGCCCATCAGGCCTCGGGGGTGGGGGGGGGGATACAGGAGGTTGGTTGGCCCCATCCCCGATCCCTGATTGGAGTGGCAGGGACTGATAGGCGGGGCTGGCTAGGGGGAGGGACTGCAGGCAGTTTGTGGGTCGGCTCTGGCCTTCATTGAAGTGTGGGGGCTGATTGGGAGTGGAGCTGACTTGGGGGGAGGGGCTGCGGGTTGCTGGCAGGTCGGCGCCGCCTCTGATTGAACTCCTGGTCGAGGGGACAATTTGCATATTAGCCTTTTATTATATAGGATTGGGTTAAATAAAATTAATTACCTGTGGGTATTTAAAAAATGTTTTTATTGAATTTTTTTAGAGGGAGAGGGAAAGAGGGAAACATTGATGTGTGAGAGAAATAGTGATTGGCTGCCTCCTGCATGCTGCCTATTGGGAATTGAGCCTGCAACTCTGGCATGTGCCCTGAATCAGCAACCTTTTGGTGCGTGCAATGATGCTCAATCAACTGATCCACACCTGCCAGAGCCTGTTGTTTTTTTAAATGTGGCTAGTAAAAAATTTAAAATTATATATGAGGTTTGCATTATATTTTGCTTGGACATTGCCATCTTAAACTTACCTTTCTCTTTGTCTCTACACTTATAGAGCTATTTTAACTCAGTTATGATCTGTTATATAGTTACTACAAATGATTTTAGCGTTACTTTTTGTAAAGATATTTTTTCTCCTGAAGTTACACTTATGTTGTTATTTTTGTTATTAACCATCTCAGGCCCTGAGTTTTCTTTTTTTAACCATTTGACCTTTGCCGTATCTTGATCATGGTACCACACAAGCACAAGTTATTCTCTCTACATTGCCTGGAAGAATTTGAAGGAGAATTTAAAATAAAAGTATCAGAATTGATTTAATTCTTAATATTAGGACTATTAATAGTACATTTTACAATTCTTCCATTATTAATGTATATTTTTTAAACTTAAAGGTAATTTATATATGATAAAAAATAGAATGGATAGAAAATTTTACATATGAGAAAGGAGATTTTGTCTGTTTGAATGTAAAATCCAGTAAACAAATAACGAAAAACACCTGCATTAACTCAGTCTGCTGTCACAGGTTTTATAAACTTGGATCTTAGCCATTATTACTGCTGTTTTTCCCCTCATGTTT
This sequence comes from Murina feae, assembly GCA_004026665.1. NCBI lineage: Eukaryota > Metazoa > Chordata > Mammalia > Chiroptera > Vespertilionidae > Murina > Murina feae. Next base: position 11,014 of record PVJC01045003.1, on the reverse strand, counting down.
AATACTTTAAAGATTTAAATTTATGGTTGTATTTTTATTACTTCTTTTGATGTGTTGGATTCAGTGAATGCTTTTTAGGGTTAAGCCCTGAACTGTGTTTAAAATCAAGTGGCATATTCTCAGATCTAGGTAGTTTTTAAATGAACAACTGATTATGCAGTAGCTATGGATTATTTAAGGGAGATGTTGACTTCTGGGCTCCAAAATATATTTCAGAATAATTCATGTTATGTTGTTACCATAAAGGCATTAACAAAAATGACTTTGTCAAGCATTTGAAAAGAATTTATTTACTGGAGAACTATTATTTTTATTATTGTCACTCAGAGTCCGCATACATACTTAGGTATTGAAAATTATATACAAACACATTCACGAGAGGAGTGTACAAGAAGTGAAAAAATTTGAGCCAATAAGCTGTGATCTTTTTTTGTGTGTTAATGACTAGATTTGATAAAAGATTTTTAAGCAAGAACAATTAGGGGAAAAGGAGATAACTGTTTTGTTTTAAGATTTTAAAAAAACACACACATATATATATTTAAATTAAATCTTTATTGTTCAGATTATTACAATAGGGAGAAAAGAATCATTATAATTTAAATACTAGGGATTGTGGGAGCAAGAAGAAAAGTGAGCTCACTAAATTCATATTGTTATATGGATAACTTTTTACAGACTCTGATAGACAGAAACAAAATTTTGCTACTTGTCTATTTTCTAGATTTTAGCGTATCCTTGTTACCTTTTTGGTTCCTCCTAAGCTTTAAGGATTTCTGTAGATATAGATTTAGATTGATCCTATAAGGATAATTTCTGAATCTATGTTGTGTATATCAATTTTTAAAAAAAATGTTGAGTAGTATTTCATGGTGTGGATATAACACAATTTGTTTAACCATTTACCTGTTGGATATTTGTATTCTTTTCAGTTTGTTGGCTCTCCATAGTGGAGGTGTTAGGAACACTTGTGTGCAGATTTTTGTGTGAACATGTTTCATTTCTCTGGAATAAATGCCCAAGTGCACAATTTGCTGGGTTATCTGGAAAGTGCATATTTAGTTTTTAAAAAACTGCAAGATCATTTTCTAAAGTTGCTCTATGATTTTGCATTCCCACAAGGATTTTATGAGTTTCCCTGTGTTCTAATTAGATTGGATGTTATCCCTGTTTTTTTTATTGTAGTCATTCAAAGGTGTGTAATGATATCTCTTTATAGTTTCATTTTGCACAATCTAATGGCTAAAGATACAGAGCATTTTTTCATGTACTTATTTGCCATTTATATACCCTCTTTGGTGAAATGTCTGTTTATGTCTTTTGCCCATTTTCTAACAGGATATTTTTTTTTTTTTGCTATTGAGTTCTGAGACTTCTTTATAGATATACATTCTTTACCAAATATGTGATTTGCAAATATTTTCTCCCAGTCTGTAGTTTTTTTCATTCTCTTTATAGGGCTATTAAGAGCAAAAGTTTTTAATTTTGATAAGACTCAGTATGTCAGTTCTTCTCTTTATGTATTGTGCCTTTGTGTCAAATCTAAGAACTCTAAAGAACCTAGTACAAAGTCTTGAAGATTTTTTTTCTTAAAATATAGGTTTACATTTTACATTTAAGTTTGTGATCCATTTTGAGGTAATATTTGCATAAGACAGAAGTTTAGGTTTAGATTAATTTTTTCTTTTTAAGTCCAGTTGCTCAAGCACCATTTGTTTGAAATAATATCGTTTCTCCATTGAATTGCTTGTGTACTGTTGTCAAAAATCAGTTGGGTCCTGACTGGTTTGGTCAGTGGATAGAGCGTCGGCCTGCAGACTGAAAGGTCCCAGGTTTGATTCTGGTCAAGGGCATGTACTGTGGTTGCGGGCACATCCCAGTGGAAGGTGTGCAGGAGGCAGCTGATCGATGTTTCCCCTCTCATCAATGTTTCTAACTCTCTATCCCTCTCCCTTCCTCTCTGTAAAAAAATCAATAAAATATATTTTTAAAAAATGCATTGGGCATACTTGTGTGGACGTGTTCCTGGATTTTCTATTCAGTTCCATCCATTTGCAAGTCTGTCTATCACTGCCACACTTTGTTGTTTTTTTTTTGTTTTGTTTTGTTTTAAGATTTAAAAAAAAACCATATATATTTAAATTAAATCTTTATTGTTCAGATTATTACAATGGTTCCGCTTTCCCCACCCCCTCCACCCGGTTCCCACCCCACCCTCTTTCCTTACACCCTCCCTGCCACTATCTTCATCCATAGGTATATGATATTTGTCCAGTCTCTTCTCTACCCCCTGAGAATTTTCAGTCCCTTTCTATGTCATGATTCTATTATATTCACCAGTTTACTCTGTTCATCAGATTTTTTATTCACTTGATTTTTAGGTTCACTTGTTGATAGATATGTATTTGTTGTTACTTTGTTGTTCATAATTTTTATCTTTACCTTTTTCTTCTTCTTCCTCTTAAAGGATACCTTTCAGCATTTCATATAATACTGGTTTGGTGGTGATGAACTCCTTTAGCTTTTCCTTATCTATGAAGCTCTTTATCTGACCTTCAATTCTGAATGTTAGCTTTGATGGGTAAAGTAATCTTGGTTGTAGGTTCTTACTATTCACCACTTTGAATATTTCTTGCCACTCCCTCTAGTCTGCATAGTTTCTGTTGAGAAATCAGCTGACAGTCGTATGGGTACTCCCTTGTAGGTAGCTAACTGTTTTTCTCTTGCTGCTTTTAAGATTCTCCCTTTGTCTTTTGCTCTTGGCATTTTAATTATGATGTGTCTTGTTGTGGCCTCTTTGGATTCTTTTTGTTTGGGTTCTCTGCACTTCCTGGACTTGTAAGTCTATTTCTTTTACTAGATAGGGGAAGTTTTCTGTTATTATTTCTTCAAATAGGTTTTCAATATCTTGTTTTCTCTCTTCTTCTGGCACCCCTATAATTCTGATGTTGGTATGCTTGAAGTTGTCCCAGATGCTCCTTACACTATCTTCGTATTTTTGGATTCTTTTTGCTTTTCCAGTTGGGTGCTTTTTGCTTCTTTGTATTTCAAATCTTTGACTTGATTCTTACGATCCTCTAGTCTGCTGTTGGATCTCTGTATAATATTCTTTATTTCAGTCAGTGTATACTTAATTTCTAGTTAGTCCTTTTTCATATCCTCAAGATCTCACTAGATTTATTGAGGGTCTCACTAAATTTATCGGCGGTTTCTAGAAAATTCTTGAAAAACCTTAAAACCATAGTTTTGAACTCTATACCCAGTAGTTTGCTTCCTTCCATTTCTGTCATTTGTGATCTATCTCTTTGTCTCCACATTTTGGCTGTTTCCCTGTGTTGATAGGGTGGCTTTCTGTGCTAGGTGTCCTATAGGGCCCTGTGGCTCAGCCTCCCCAATTACATGAGGTGGATACTCTTAGTGCAGCCCTTTGGGGGCTTTGTGCACAGTCTTGTTGTAGTTAAGCCTTGATTGTTATAGGTATCACTAGGAGGAATTGACCTCCAGGCCACTTGGCTATGAGAATCAGCTGTGTCTACGGTGGGAGAACGTCTGTGCTGGAGACACCCTTATGGGGCAAGGCTTGCTTCAGTGGAGTTTTGGTGCTCACTGAGTCTGCCCCCTGAGTCTGCTCCTTATGGATCTGAGGAGTTGTAATCTGGATGGTCCCACTCTGACCACTGGGTACACTGGCTCTTGGATCTCTAAGGAGGTGCTAATTTAGCCTCTGCCTGAGGCTATCCAGCAGGAGCTATGGAGAGATCTGCAGATTCCTCTTCTCTGTTTGTGGTTTGGAGGTGCCCAGATGAAGCCCAGCTGTGCAGCAGTGCAGGCGTATGTGGGGCCTTGGGCCTTCTTTTGGATGTTCTAGGTCTGTCTGACCCAGCTGCAGTTTGTTGGGTAATTGTAGATTGCAAAGGGCCTGGCCTTTCATATTCAAAAGCCTCTCGCAGCAGTTTGGGTGGGGTGGGGTGGGGTCTCAGAGAATCAACAGGGCAGAGCAAACAGCTATGTCCTCAGCCCAGTCCTAAGTGGCCCTGGGTCTCAGTGTTCCTCGGTAATCGCTGTATGCACTGCAGAGAGAAAGCCACTATGGAGTTCCTCCCAATGCCAAATAGTCCAGTTTCTCCCCGTATGAGTCTGGATTCCCTGAAATTCGCCTGGAACTGGAGTTCAGAACCGTCAGGAGCTTGCACCTCCCTCCGAATTGAAAAAGACAACTGAGTTGCCAGCCCTTTCCACGCACGCGCCTCCATACCTCAGCACTTTACTTCTGCACCTCCTCTGAGTCTCGGTGTGTTTTCCTCTTCCCTTCTAGTTGTAGGATTTCCACCCAGCCAGCCTTCCTGTGGTTCTGGGTGGTGTCTGTTTTTTCTTTTCATTGTATGTTTTTTAAAATATATTTTATTGATTTGGTACAGAGAGGAAGAGAGAGGGATAGAGAGTTAGAAACATTGATGAGAGAGAGAGAAATGTTGATTCATCTGTCTCCTGCACACTCCCCACTGGGGATGTGCCGGCAACCAAGGTACATGCCCTTAACTGGAATGGAACCTGGGACCCTTCTGTCTGTAGGCCGATGCTCCATCCACTGAGCCAAACCAGTTAGGGCTGTTCTATTTATTTTTGACTTTATCTAGTTTTATTGGAATACCACTTACCTCTCTCTATGCAACTTTCCCTCTACTCCCTGCCCCATCTATTTGGTTACTGTTCCTTATTGTTGGTTTATATAGACAACTGTGTTTTTTTAAAATTCTTATTTCTTTCTCATAGAATTCTTTTCCATAATTTCTTTATTTTAATGTCTCATGTCTCATTTGACATTTTCTATAATTTTAAATAAAATTTAATATTTTTTGTTCTAAATAGTCACTAGTTTTTATCTTGGCAGTGTAATTTGTGCTTACAGTAGTGACAAATTGACCTTGAAATATTAGTACTCCAAGATGAAACATGATGGTATGTTTTTGTTATTCTTTTAAAAGGCACTCATACACTATGATTCTCTGAATAAACTTAGATAAAATTAGAAATTATATGCTAAGCATATTGCTAAGCATTAAATGGTAAGTATGTGTCCTCAGGGCACATAATGAATCCTCAGTGATGGTTCTAATAGTATAGGGCAATATATGCCAGATATTTATTGGAGAAGTATTACAGGAATTTGGAAAAAGAATAAAAAAAGAGAGCAGGATTAATTTTTTTTTTTTTTTTTTAAAGATAATACTAGAATGAGTGGAAGGTGGAATGGGAAAGGAAGCAGAAAGGAAATTAGGGAACATTATCTTTATATGGGGATTACTAAACCAAAATGAGTATGGCCTGTGAAAAGGAGAATGGAGGATATTTGTGAAACTGTAGGGTTAATCAGCAAAGCTATCCAGAATTGAGGGTCGGATAAAAAGCTTCACAGACAAAAAAAAAGCTAAAGGAGTTCATCACCACCCAACCAGTATTATATGAAATGCTGAAAGGTATCCTTTGAGAAGAGGAAGAAGAAAAGTAAAGTTAAAAATTATGAACAACAAATACATATCTATCAATAAGTGAATCAAAATCAAGTGAATAAAAAATCTGATGAACAGAATAAACTGGTAAATATAATAGAATCAGAGGCATAGAAAGGGAGTGGACTGACAATTTTCAGGGGGGAAAGGGTGTTGGGGGTGCGGGAAGAGATGAGAACATGGGGGTGGTAAGGACAGAGGGTGGGGTGGGAATTGGGAAGAGGGGAGCTATGGGGGGAAAAAAGAGGAACAACTGTAATAATCTAAACAATAAAGATTAAAAAAAAAAAGAAACTGTAGGGTTTTGCAGTATAAATGTAGAGAGATAGGGTTCTTGAGCACCAAGAAAGAATTTAAATTTGAGCCCTAACCAGTTTGGTTCAGTGGATAGAGCATCGGTCTTTGGACTACAGGGTCCCAGGTTCAATTCTGTCAAGGTGATGTACCATGGTTGTGAGCACATATCCAGTAGGGGGTGTGCAGGAGACAGCTGATTGATGTTTTTATCTCATCGATGTTTCTAACTCTCTGTCTCTCTCCCTTCCTCTCTGTAAAAAATCATTAAAATATACTTAAAAGAAAAGAATTTAAATTTGAGCAGGAGGTAGTAGTTGATTAAAAGCTTCTTAATCTGAAGAATGTCTTGAAGGATGAAGTTAAAACATTAGTATAACCTGTGAGCTTGCTAGAAAGCAGAATCTAATATCCTTCCTCAGAATCCTCATTTTTAACAACATACTGATGATTTGTTTTTTATTTTTATTTTTTTATTGATTTCAGAGAGGAGGAGAGAGGGAGAGAGAGATAGAAACATCAATGATGAGAGAGAATCATTGATTGGCTGCCTCCTGCATGCTCCCCACTGGGGATCAAACCTGCAACCTGGGCATGTTCTCTTGACCGGAATTGAACCTGGGACCTTTCAGTCTGTATGCCCATTTTCTATCCATTGAACAAGACTGGCCAGCTGCTAGGGCCATACTGATGATTTGCTATGTATGATTAGATTTGATAAGCACTGGTGTGAAGGGAAGTTAATCAAACAGAACTGTGTGCCAATTGGATTCTAGAAGAGAGAGATTTCATTTAGATCCTTATATTAGTTATCTAGTAGAAATAGAGATGAGAGAGAGTTAATTAAAGAATTATAAGCAGTAGAATTTAATGACTAGGATTTGGAGAACGGAAGAGAGTGCTGAATTGAAGATTGTGTTAAAATTTTGGCACTGGACAACTGAAAACTGGGTGGGCCAGTGACAGGACATAAAAAGCCTGGGTGGCATAAAAAGCTGTGATTATTTTTACTCCCAGGCCACCAGAACATTTTGTTAACAGAAAATCAGCATGATAATAACTGTTAAAAATGAATGAAAAAACTTGTAATTTCTAAATTCTGAAATAAAGAGCGTTTTCATTTTTTGCATGTTATCTTGATTTCTTATTAATATGTGAGCTCATTTTTATACTGTTCTTATTAGTGTAAAGCTGTTTTGTATAATTGAAAATTTTATTGTGTAAATACTTTCATGCTTTTTCATAATTTATTTAGTTTAAAGGATTTTATTCCATTATAAAGTATATACACGCTCAAATTTTTAAAAGCGCAAATTTAAAATTACAATGAGTCCAGTGTTTACATTTTGTTTTATTTTTATTTTTTTGAAGTAGTTTGCATTTATTTTCCCCCCAGAGAACTTTTCTTAAAGTTCTCTCCTTAAAGATTTAGCTCCTTACATGGGCTTTGGTGGAGGTCGTGGGGCAGCACCCAGAAGTCTAAATCAAGGTGCTGGGCTTCACGAGAATGATTTCTGATTACCTTGCTGTGAATGGCACAGCTCACACAGTAATGCAGCTTCATATACAGCTTGGGGAATGCATAGACGTTGAAGACACTCACTTCGGAGATGTCCCTAACAGCTGTGGCCTGTACTGTGTTTCGAATGATAAACTTCTTAATGGCCATGTCCTTGGGCATGCACTGGGCGCAGTTGGTGGTTTGTTTCTGATATACTAACACATAGAAACACATGTTAAAGGGTGTGCATTGTAATATTGTGATATCAAAAGTCAGGAAAGCACTGAAGTTTATATCAGTAGTCTTGTTAAATTACATGTACATCTGTATGATGGAAATATGCTGCAGCTCTGAAGAAGAATGAAGTAGTGATATAGGATAAAAAGATATATAGTGTATATTAAGTAAAATAGCACAAGTTCCAAACAATGTGCATAGACATTTTCAATTTAAAAATATATTCATAAGTATATGCTGATATATACATAGTCAATCTAGCTAAAAGAGTACATTAGAATTATTTACAGTGATTGTCATTAGCTCTGAAAGATGGAAACAAAGTTAATAGCTCCTCTTGTGTTTTAATTTTGATCATTTTTAATGAGTAAAATAAAAAAAATCCTATATAATAAAGAAGTAATATGCAAATTAACCCTCACATCCTCACAAGATGGCTGCCTGTGACCAGGCCAGCAGAGGGGTTAGTGAAGGATGACCAAATGACTGAACAAGCAGGCTGCATAGAGCGACCAGGCCGGCAGGGGTGTCAGTGAGGGATGACCAAACAACTGAACACCAGGCTGCATGGGGTGACTAGGCTGGCAGGGGGGTTAGAGAGGGATGACCAAATGACTGAACAACAGGCTGCATGGGGTGACCAGGCCGGCATGGGGGCCGTGAGGGGCAACAGGCTGGCAGGGGAGGCAGTTGGGGGTGATCAGGCCAGCAGGGGGGTGCAGTTGGGGGCGATTAGGGGTGACCAGGCTGGTGGGGGGGAGCAGTTAGGGGCAACCAGACTAGCAGAGGGGAGCAGTTGGGGGCAACCAGGCTGGCGGAGAGGGCAGTAAGGGATGACCAGACAGGTGTAGAGTAAGTTAGGAGCAACCAGGCCAGTAGGAGGGACAATTAGGGGCGATTAGGCTAGCATGCAGAGGGAGTGAAGGCCGATCTGGCCAGAAAGGGGGGAGGCAGTTAGGGGCGACCAGGCAGGCAAGTGAGCAATTAGGAGCCAGTGGTCCAGGATTGTGAGAGGGATGTCCGACTGCCAGTTTAGGCCCGATCCCCAGCAGTTGGACATCCCCTGAGGGGTCCCGGATTGGAGAGGGTGCAGGCTGGGCTGAATTTCGTGCACCCGGCCTCTGGTATAGCATATATTCATTGTAGGACGTGTGAAAATGATATATAGAATTCTCTCAAAGTTAACTACTGTTAAGAAGTTTGTTTTACTGTGTTTTCTTTTAATCTTTTATTACACAATATTATATATATTTTATATATACTAGGGGCCCGGTGCACGAAATTCATGCATGGGCGGGGGGGGGAAGGGAGGGTCTCTCAGCCCAGCCTGCCCCCTCTCACAGTCTGGAACCCCTCAGTGGATGTCCTATGATGGCCCAAGTCTGCCAGGTGCCTTTTGTGTTTGTGTGTGTGTGTGTGTGTGTGTGGCCACTGGGGACCTGCCCCCAGCCGCATCTGAGGCTTGGAGCAGTCCTCCTGTGTGTGTCTACCTGCTGGGGGCCTGCCTCTAGGCACACCATGGAGGCTTGGAGAAGGCACCCCCTCTATGTTGATCTCTCAGACTCTTGCCCTCCCTGCATGTTGTTCTCTTTTTTGAGCTGTGGCCAGGGCTAGGTGCTGCCTGCCTCCCAAGCTTGCCTACTGCCCATCTTCCTCTAGCCACCAGAAAGCAGGGAAAACCCCACCTCATGGTCAGGCCAGCCTTTTCCTGCTCCCTGATATCCGGAAGGGACCTGGGGAGCTGCCAAGCAGGCCCCCAGCCCCCAAGAGCTTGCTTTCCCGCTCTCCAGTGCCCCCCAAAGGGCCTGGGAGCCGCCAAGCAGGCCCCCGGCCACCACCGCCTCTTTCCCACTCACGGGTCCTGGGTCCTGCGCTGTTCCACCCTGCAGCCGCTCTGTGCACTCAGGAGGTCCCTCAGCCCGGCCTGTTCCCTCTCACAGTCTGGGACCCCTCTGGGGATGTCCACCTGCTGGCGTGCCTGACCAGGCTGGGTGAGGGGCTGATGGCTGTGTGCAGGCTGGCCAAGCCCCCCAGGTATGTCCATCACCCCATTGGGTTGTGGCCAGCGTGGGTGATGGGCTGATAGGCGCTTTCAGGCTTTAAGGCTGCCCGCAGCTCCCATTGACCCTACGTCCCAGCAAGGCTGGCTGGACGCAGGTTTCTGGGCTTTGTTTATCTTCTATAATTGATGCTGTTCCTTTAAGCCGGCCTAGACATGTAATGAAACCTCCTCTCTGCCTCACCTCACCTTGCGGAGTCTATACTGCAACAATGTTATACTCTTAGACTTGGGCCAGGTCTGCTGTTCCCTTCAGCTACCGAGGATTATATGATTGTTATATTGTTTCAAACATTTGTTTCACTAGAGCCAGTTTAAGTGGAGCGGGCACAGTTTCCTTTCGCTCCTGCTGCAATGGAAGCTGCCGTTGACTCAGATCCATGAGTGGCGGCCGCCATGTTGGCTGGGCTAATTGGCATACAGCCACTCTGATTGGCTGGTGGGCGTGGCTTACCCCGTCCCAGAGAAATGGTTAATTTCAATATTACGCTCTTATTAGTTAAGATACACACACACACACACACACACACACACAAGGTGAGGCAAAAATAGGTTTATAGTTGTGAGTACAGAAACAGTTTGTTCTTGTATTATTACCTTTTAATTATTCTATTTTTCATATGAACAACTGTAAACCTTTTGTTTTATCCTATATATACATGCAACATCATCTTTATTCATTCATCTATTGATGAACATCTAGGATTGCTTTAATATCTTGGCTATGACTAGTAATGCTGCAATGAATATAGGGGTGCATATATTTTTTTGATATAATGTTTTTGTTTTCTTTTGATAAATACTCAGCAATGGAATTGCTGGATTTTATAGCAGCTCTATTTTTAGTTGAGGAATCTTCATACTGGTTTCCATAGTGGCTGCACCAATTTACAATCCTAGCAACAGTGTATGAGGGTTCCCTTTTTTTTCACATCCTCTCCAACATTTGTTGTTTGTTGACTTCTTTTTTTTTTTTAATTTATCTTTATTGTTCAGATTATTACAGTTGTTCCTCTTTTTTCCCCCATAGCTCCCCTCCTCCCATTTCCCACCCCAACCTCTGTCCTTGCCCCCCCACTGTCCTCATCCATAGGTGTACAATTATTGTCCATTCTCTTCACGCACCCCCAACACCCTTGACCCCCCAAAATTGTCAGTCCGCTCCCTTTCTATGCCTCTGATTCTATTCTATTCACCAGTTTATTCTGTTCATCCGATTTTTTATTCACTTGATTCTTAGATTCACTCGTTGATATATATTTGTTGTTCATAATTTTTACTTTCCTTTTTCTTCTTCCTCATTCTCAAAGGATACCTTTCAGCATTTCATATAATACTGGTTGGGTGGTGATGAACTCTTTTAGCTTTTTCTTGTCTGTGAAGGTCTTTATCCGACCCTCAATTCTGAACGAT